>BQNB010022451.1:4441-62984 GCA_026074375.1 Tanacetum coccineum | reverse complement strand
GTAGCAAGGGGGCAGCCAAATGGGGAGGGAATTAAGGAGTCAAAGTCCATATTACTAGTCACACCATGGGGTTTTTTTTAATGAGCCCTAGTATGGTACACGTCCTCATGTGTTTCTTTGTTCCCTAAATTGTAGATTAGTTCATAAAATAAAGGAAGATGTTTACTAGATATTATCTTGGTAAGAGTTGAAAGTATACTTGCACTTTTGAAAGTATAAGCTAAATGTAAGTGTAGTTTCCATTTAAAGTATATACTTGCAAATTTAAATGCCTTGGTTGGTTCATTTAAGGTGGGACGACACAAATAAAAACCATGGGTTAAGTTTTATAACACTTTGAGCATTGAAAATAAGAATGAGTATTTTTTGAAACGTAGGTAAATTTTTGTGCTTCCGGGTATGCCTAAATGTATTTAATTACGAAACGTAAACGTTTTAGGTAACCAATAAAAATAAAATATAAAAAGTTAAATATTACTTTCGTAAAATAATATAATGCTTGCTTGATGAAAACTTTAATTCGTTTGGTGTCCATTTACGTTGAATGATAACTTTTAGCTTACGCGATTTAACTTAACAATTTAAATTAAAAGTGAACGCGTACGAGAAAAAAAAATTAGCGAAATATATGACGTCGAAAATGACCTGAAAATACGAAATGTTATAGATTCTTCAAGAGATTTGGTGTAGGTCAGTTGTCTTGTCCGTTTCTTATCCAAATGAGCCCAAGTCACGTGTATTTCCTCCAAATGCCATCCAAGTGCTAAAAACCTGAAAACAAATGATTAAGTACACAATCTGCGCATATTTGCATGATTTAGGAGGTTAAATGACCCTGAAATAGTGTAAAAAATAACACATCATCAAGCTTGAACTTGGTATTCACCGAGCTTTAGTAGCTTATCTTATCCCTCGTAAGCTCTAGGTCTTTGCTTTCCTTCTCCCCTTTTTGTCAAATCAAAAAGCCGGGATCTTGGTCTTTTACTTGAAGGTTGATATCTGTGAAGAGGTAGAGAGTAGACATGTTTTCACGTGCTCCCCATAGATCGTTGCTCCCCCTTGTTCTAAGGCAGGGATCCATGGGTAAAGAGCATAATCTTCAAGGTGTTCTTAGCTACAACTAGCAACAAGCAAACACAAGACAACACAAGCAACAAACATATATACATGTTTAAGTCCAACATGGGTTAGCTTACCATTTGAAAACTTGAAAACATGGATGAGTACAAACATGGATTATTTTGACATTGTACATTATTGCATATATTCATATACATATTTTAGAATTTTATATGTATAATTATCATGACTCCAATTACTTTTTGTTGAGCACCATAAAGGTAATAGATACATAGACAAAACACATATTATTAAGTCACACATAAGTTTCACACAAGTTTAACATTTAGAGTTTGTTTGCTTATCTGCTTGTTGGTTTGCTTATCTGCTTATGCGTTTGCTTATATGCTTATGCGTTTGCTTATCTGCTTATTCGTTTTCTTATCAGCTTAAGCACATAGGAGTTAAAGGAGTTTGCTTATTTGTGTCCAATGTGCTTATCTGATTAAACACATTGTGACATCCGTCAATTTTGAGGTCAGTAACAGAAGACAAACGTATGATAATTGACTCTCTTAATTATTTATGGAGTCACCTTTTGTGTGGTCACATTACTCTGAGCATTTAACGCTTGTTTTTGTGCAACTCGTGTTAAAATCAATGTTTATGTTGAATCCCACTTCAATAGATCAAATTTCTTATGCTTGTTTAAGGTTTAGTTATATTAGATAAATCTAACACATTTATAAAATCTTTGTTTGAATGTATTAAAGATTATGCGGAATCTAATCTTTAATATTAAGAAGAATTATCAATGAAACAGTAAAACAAAGAACATACAATTCAACAAATAAGCTCCAATATTATAATAATACAAATACTCTTAAAGTATTAGGGTTACAAAGACCTTGAAGCTAAGAAAAAGTTTGATTTTTGGTTTTGGTACGTCAATCTCTATGCCCTAGGACCTCCTTTTATACACCAAGGAGTCCTACTCGGCTTACAATACTTTCCTAAGTATATAAAATCTTTTCTATAAAAAACTAATACATATCAAGTAAGCAGTACTAACAAACAGTACTAACTTACACTAGCAGTACTAACTTAACACTAGCAGTAGTAACTTTTGTACTAGCAGTACTAACTACTTAGAATATTTTCTTGAGCAGTAGTAACTTTTTAGCAGTCTTTGTACTAGCAGTAGTAACTTTCACTAGCAGCATTAACTTTTGTATCAGCAGCAGTAACTACTTAGAATATTTTCTTGAAATTCATGAGCAGCACTAACTTCATCAGAGCAGTATTAACATAAACTTGAGCAGCAGTAATTCCAACAGCATCAAGAAGGCTTTTAATCCCAACAATCCTCCCTTAAACTTGATAACTCTATCTTTCAAAATATAAAGTTTCTTCATTTAAAGCTTCATCAACAGTAGGAGGATGCTTCCAAACACTTATTTACTTCTTCTTAAGCTGTTTTATGATGGATTTAAGAAGCTGATAAGCCATTTCACTTTCATAATCAATTTGAAGCTTCTTTTCCAACATCATTGTAAGTGTAGATGGTATAAAGGGATACTTCTTCTCTACCAACATATGAATGTACCACGATGCTAGCGGATCCTCAAAAGAAATGTACTCCACAGGGGTCATATAGCTTCCAATCTAACACATTGTACTTCTTCTCTACCAGCAAAATGCTTTCTTTTTTTCTCTAAGAGTTGTTGAAATAATGTATCCTTTTCTGCATCACACCTCTACTGTTCTTCTTAGTGCTTGCATCTTTCAATCCAACTGAATAATCACATCAATCTTTGCTTGGAATAGCAAGCCCCAACCTTCAACAAAGAAAATATTTGGCTTCTGTTTTCTTTTTCACTTCCTCTCATGCAGGTCTTTTCTTCTTCATCACAAGTTCAGCTTGTAATTTAAAAGCAACTTCTTTATTTCAAGCATGTTTGAACTTTCTCTTCATAGGACTCACAGGTTCTTCTATCATTATTCCTTTACCCTTGTCATGTGATTGTTGTGAAGAAATTGTTGTTGTTGTTGGTATTGTAGATGGATCTTGAAAAACAATCCCTTTCACCTTGGGTTTTGAAGTTTTTAATGCTTCAAGTGCTTGAGCCAAAGTAATTTCTTTAGTAGTTATTGTAATAGTTGTTGCAGCAGTACTAACTTGAGTAGCATCAACTACTTCTTCAACAACATTTTTATTTTGCCCTGCAACAAACACTTCCTCACCATTTAAAGCATTCACATCAAACATCTCATTATCAGCATCATCTTGAACATTAACCAGGGTAATGTCTTAATCTGCATCAATATCATTAATCCTCCTCCCCTGTTTGGATGCATCCTCACCCAAATTTTCTTCATCACCAGAGGATTCTACCCTAGCTGTCAAACCAACTTTGTATAATCTCTTCAGCTTATGAATTCTTAACCTATCTTTCTTTTCAAGCTTCTTGACCCTCCTTTTCAAACTAGCAATCTCATTATCTTGAGTAGTCTTTGTCTTCTCCAAATCAAGAACTTTCTTTTGTAAATTGGTACATAATGCCATCAATTCATTAAGCTTAAGTCTATCCTCATCACTTTGAAGTGTGTTACCTCTTGCGAGCAGTGAATCATTGGAATGTTTAGATACATTCTCAACCCTAGTTTGAGCAATAGTATCCCCCATGGTTTCTTGGCACCTGGGACCACCACCTGAAGTAGTTCTTAGGGAACTAGATTCATTAGGTATTGCCTTGGATCGGGTCTTAGTTATGTTACCACTGTCCTGCTTTGCTTCTAAACTAGAAGCAGTAGTGGCAGCCCTCACCAAACTGTCACCCAACTCCTTATGGACAGCCTTATCTGCAACATTGTTACTAGGATCACTAGACTGAGGTACCTGAGTGTCCTTTCTTTTAGGCTTCCTAGGTTTTTGTGTATTTTGAGGTTGAGTTGATGATTAAATAATAATGGTGGGTGTGTGATGGGGATCAGTGGGCATTGTTGAACCTTCACCTAATTCAGATTGGTTTTGTACCACCATTGTTGGAAACAAAGGTGTTACTCTACTAGAAAAACATTTTCCTACCCTTCTCATATTTCTAAATATCTTTTTAGTGTGAGAGGGTTCAATGTAAATTCTCTTATGAGTTGGCAGCCCATCAAGTTGTTTATCCAAAAATACTTGTACAAACCTTGGATACATCAAAAATTTCCCTGATAAATTGAATTTCTGAGTTGGCAGCCCATCAAGTTGTTTATCCAAAAACACTTGTACAAACTTTGAAAAGTTGAATTTCTGATTTGTAGCTAAGCAGATAATGGCAGATGCCATAGTGCTACTAAATTCATTCCATGCAGTAGTATTTGGACTTAGACATTGTAGAATAGTATGAATCAGAAATTTCCATTGTGGGTAAAAAATGGCTTATAAAATGTGAGTTTTTGAGAAACTTTCTCATATCCCATCCTTGTAAGTTCTTCAAAAATGGTAGAGTTTGGTAAACAATCAATACCTTCACCTTTTGCACCTTCTATTAAAGATCTCTCCCAACAGTTGATTCAGTGATGGTTATCTTCTTTCCATCTAGTAGGGCATGTAACTGAACTTTCACATTGATAGTTTTGGCCACGACAGTCGACCAGAATTATTTAATACATGAAATGTATATAGTGGGATTGATGGTTAGTGCATACTTTATAGGGTGTGCGTTCAGAATATCCACAATTTGTTCAAACCCATCACTTTCTGCGGGTTTAGAAAAAAGTGCGACCATGTTATGAGTATCTGCAAACTTTAGATTCGCCATTTGTGTTGGGTTTTGAGAATGGATGATAAAATTGAGTTAGGGTTTGTGATTAAAGAGTTTACGAAAGTATGAAATCGATTAAATGACTGATTGAAACCCTTAATCAAAGTATTTATGAAAATACCCTCAACAGTTGTAACTTTAACCCAGCAGTAGTAACTCAACAGTAGTAAGTGTATGCCTAGCAGCATTAACTTAGAACCAGCAGTAGTAAGTTATGCCTAGCAGTATTAACTTTGAGTCATCAGTATTAACTCCAATTCCATTCCAAACAGCTTTTCCATCATCAATCTAACACTTTTCTTTACTTTTCCTGTAAAATGTTAGTCCAAAAACCAAGAAAACACAAGCCATAGCAATTTTTACAATTATCACAGTATTAATTATACCTAGCAATATTAAGTATAACTAACAGCAATAACTCAATTAATTAAACTAACAGTAAGTAAACTATAGCATATACTAAGTATAACCAATCAGGTAACTATATTAAAATCATAATAACAAAAACTTTTAATGACATGAATAACCAGTACCTAATTTCATAAACAAAAAAACTTTACAAAAACCTAAAGAGTATAAAAGACTTTAAAGAGAGATTCCTCAATCCAAACTAAAACAATCATAAATACGGAAATCTATTAACATCAAAAGCCAATTGTAAGCAAATCCGCAACATTCTTGTCAGTATGGATTTTTGACCATTTGGAAATCAATTTCTGTTTCTCATTGCAATCTCTTAATAAAAGATGTATCTGATCTCTATAGCTTGAGTTTATTGAATACAACAAATTTCTTTAATTATGCAAATAGTACTGTTATATATCAATAAAGATCTTGGTAATGCATAAAATTGTACCCATAATCAATGTAGTTGATTTCTGAATCCAAAGCACTTATCCACAAGGCAACTTTGAAGCAGCCACATACTCAAGCTTCATATGGAGGAATTCTTGCAACCACTGTCTGTTACTTAGCACTGCATGATAATATCTACATCCAAGGAATTGACAACCTCCTGTTTAGACTTCCTAACCATACATTGCTCCAGCATAATCACCATATCATTATGCTACCCATATTCAAAAGAAGAGATCTCTTGGATACCAAGTCTCCAATTTAGGTTGACCTTTTAAGTACCTAAAATTCCTTTACGACAGCATAAAAGATGGAATAAAACCTTAAGGATTTTCCTCTCTGGTATCTATGCACAGGGCATCACACTGCACATATGATGTCAGGTCTTAAAGATGAAACGATATCCAATACCAATCATTGACCCATACAGATGAACATCACTTCTTTATAGCATCATCATCTTACGAGTATAGGCTTTTGAGTATCCATTAGGTGTGGCTTGCAGTCTTGACTTTTGTAAACCAAAATTTCATTATAAAATTTCAACAAACATATATTATCTGACAACTTAAATATTGCGCCATCCTTCTTCTGCTGCGCTTGTAACCACCCAAGAGAAGAATGTAAGTTCCTACCCATAGAACTAAAACATCTGAAAATTTCTCATGCATAAACTCTCTCAATGCATTGCATAACTCCTTCTTTGTGAACCAAAGAGATATCATCCCACAATAAACGTGGACCCAGCAAAAATTTCACCTTTAGTGCCTTCTTTGATGAATAAGTCTTGTCAATTTTCCCTCTTTGAAACCCATTGAGACCAACATATATTGTTTGACAAAGGGTTCCATACCAAGCACTAGAGCTTGATGTAGTCCTGACAATGCTTTTTTTCATACCCTATATAACTCTATCAGCAAGTTAGGATCTTCAATTCACTTGGATGTATGACATTCCATACACCAACTTCATCAATCTTCTCAATAGAGAGTAAGAACTTTTTTACAAGTCATTTGAACACCACAAAATCGTTAAATGAAGCAATAAGCTAAAAATAGCCTAATTGCTTTCAATCTTGCAACCTAGGGCAAAGACTTCATCATAGCAATCCTTCTTCTTGGAGTGCGTGTACCCTTTGCAGCAACCAATCTTGTTTTATTTCTTAACCCAATTCTCTATTTTCATCCTTTTTACTTCCTGCAAAACAACTCCATTTAAGAGCCTATAGCCCTTTTTTCATTTAGGTAAATCCATTAAAGTCCATAACTTACTTGTAACTTGAATTTTAGAAGCATTTTTCTCATAGCCTATATCCAGATTGGATCCTTCAATGCATCTCGAATACCATTTATGGGACTTCTTTCCTGTGATGAAAAGCACAGCTAACCATAAACAAACAGCAGTTTTTGAAGGTGTCTTTTATGGTTTGTTCTTTATTGAATAGATACTACGAACAAACCCATGTTCCTCCAAATTCTTTGAACATCCTTCTTGTGTGTAGCTGATTGCAAATGAACTCTAATACACTTATGATCAAAGGATGATTCTTAAACTGAAATTACTATAGGAGCAATAGACTTACTTGATTGTGTAATCCAACATGTTCATAAGCTCAGACCACATGCACCAACATCTTTATCATCACTTGAGAAGTCAAATATGCTATCATTTTCCAAAGTAGGCATATTTAGATCAAATGGAAGTTCAATGCTTTTTTTTCCACCAACAACATTAACTTTATTTGTGCTGGCAACATTAACATTGTTAGTGCTGTTAACATTATCTCCCTTCTCTTGATCACTACATTCACTTTCTTTTCTTGGATCTTCATCAACCTTCTTACCATCATCACTTAAAGTTTTGGATCCATCATCATGAGAACTCTTTGGATCTTGAGAAAATGGTGGATCAACAGTCCATAATGGTAGCAAAATGTAATCTTTAACATGTTCTGTCTCCTTTATAGCATGTCATGCATTATTACTTGCTTTTGTACCTGCAAAACCATTAGATTGTGTACCTGCAACAATTGGCTCATAATTCATTGTTCTTGTTAGTGCATCAATATTAAATAGCCAATCTGGTCCACTACATACAACATTAAGTGTATTCTCACTAAACCTAATATGCAAGTTTTATTCCACTATCCTTGTTTTACTATTGAATACTCTAAAGTCTTTACTATTCAAAGAGTATCCAATAAAGAAATCTTCATCAGCCTTACCATCAAATTTGCCTAAGTGATCTATGGTATTGAGAATGGTAACAGGACATCCAAATGGTCTCATAAAACTTGGTGTTCTACCATGAAAAAGTTCATATGGGGTCTTGTTAAGAGGCTTAACTTCTAACACTCTATTTTGCACATAGCAAGCATTATTAACTACTTCTGCCCAAAAAGTAATTGGCAACTTAGAATCAGCTAGCATAGTCCTAGCAGCCTCAATTAGTGTCCTATTCCTGCTCTCAGCAACTCCATTTTGTTGAGGAGTTCTAGCTACACTAAATTGTCTCAAAAATACCCTTCATCTCACAAAACTGATTCATTTCTCTGTTTTTAAATTCAGTTCCATTATCACATCTAATCACCTTAACCTTATGAACCTACTACTCGGGTTATTCTATCCACAATTTATAAAGGACTTCAGAATTCCAACTATCCTCATCCTTATGAGCTAGAAATAAAATAAAAACCAAGTAAACCTACGTAATCATCTGTACAACTAGGCAATACATTTTCTTCATAGGCTTTTATAAATGTTTGGACCAAATAAGTCCATATCAACCCAATGTAAATGAAGACGATTAAGTTCTCCGTTTTTGGACATACAAGAGGCTCTAGTTGCTTTCCTTATTGACAAGACAACCTATGTTGATCATTTGTCAAAAAATATAGAATGAAACCTCTACAAGATTACCTTTAACCAATTTAATTTCCTGTTTTAAAATTTAAGTGACCTAGCCTTTTATGCCAAGTAATAGATTCATCAGATGTGGTCTTTAGTAAAAAGCAAGTTAAACTCTATTAGAACAATGTACTTTAAATCAATACTAAACATATTGTCCTTTCTAGGAACTCTAAGTAAAACTAGACTTTCCCCCACTCAATTAACATTAAAGATTTAGAGATAAAAAATACAATCAGTGTCATTAAAAAGCACACTATCTCTTTATCACACATTTTATGAGACATTAAATAGAAGCAACTTTAACTCTCTCACAAAAAAACCATTTTCAAATCTAGATTACCAGTTTTAATGGTACCTTTTCCTGTGATTTTCCCTCCTTTGGGGTTCCTCCAAAAGCAACATATCTTCCATCAATCTCTACATAGTCTATAAGATAGAACATGTTCCCTATCATGTGCCATGATCATCCACTATCATTTCTCTTGTCTGTAAATCCATATGTAGTATTGTAGGCCTTAGACACACATTAGACTCGGAAATCAGTTTCTTTTAGGGACCCGAAGCCCTCACTGACTTGGATATGCTTGTACATCAATATAATCAAACTTTTTACGGGTGATTGATGCACATGATTGTGTTTAGAAAAACTAAGGTCAAGAAACTATAGCTATTGGTTTTCAAACCCAACAATCACAAGCTGATGCCTTAACAGCAATAAAATTATTTCCCTTAAACATCATTAACTACTGCTTTGGACCTAGGCAGTGTAAAATTTTTACCCTATAACATATTAACCTTTTGATTTAATATTACTGTTTTTAAATGTTGTGTTCTTATGAATGGGCCTCTTAATAGTTGAATGTGCTGTTTTAGAAAGATATGACATTGGTCTAGCAACATTCACTATTGTTTTTGAGTGAGCAGCATATACCAATGTCCGAGCATATTAAACAGATACAAAACCCAGAACATCATAAGTACTACTCTTGGAAATAAAATTCTTTTTAGCACATGGAAGAGTCGTTTTAGCAAAGTTTTGATGATTTACCCTTTGAGAATTGTTCTAAACAGGTTTTTACCCATCCTTTGATTTTGAACTATTTTTGATGGTAATGCAAGTCAACTGCTTGCAAATGATCAAAGATTTCTTCACACACATACATGCCTTAATCAACATCTAAAAATTGCTTCCCTAGTTTTTTGAGAGACATCATCCATATTTATTGTTCTAATTTCTTTGATTCCTCTAGACTGTGAGTGTTTTGCTATGTTGCTAATAATAAAAATAAATAGCACATTTATTGACGTCGTCAAAGACTTGAAAACACAGGGTGTTATAATAATGCTAGTCTTAACTGTTTTCTTTTCAATTTTAGGTTGAGACACATCCTCTTCCTCACCATCTGACACCCGGTCTTCAATAATTAGGGCATCATTACACTTCCTAACTTCCTTAGGCTCTTCTTCACTAGACATAGCTTTACTGTTCTCAACTACATGCTTATTAACAAACTCATCTAAACCAGTAAAAGACAAGTCAGGTGTTGGAGGCATGAAATTTCCTATGTAGGGAGGTGGAACTGCATTATAATTTTCATAGCCTAAACCTTTCTTGCAATTGTCAACTATCTGACACTCTATGAGCTTGTTTAAACTTTTAGATGCATGTTCAAATTTATCTACATTAAGTTGAATGCCATCTTTTTCTTTTTTAACTATTTCAAGCTTCTTCCTAAGCTCTCTAATAGTTATTTCTCCTATATTAATTTCAAATTTTAAGCCCTTAATATCTTGTAAATAAATAGACTCATTTGTTTTATAAACTTTAAGTTTTTCTTCCACTGACTCTAAACCTGTCTTATAACCTATAACCATTAACTCAGATTTCTTTAAATCTTTTAATAGTTGATCATTTTAAGATTTAAGAAGTTCAACAGTTTCCAAACAAGATTTTGAACAAATAGAATCATTGGATACCTTTGAGTCAGAACTTGAAGATGAGAAAGCCATGAGTGCATAATTAGGCCCTTCCTCTGCTTGATCACTCCAGTCATATCTACCAAGACCATCACATGACACCAAAGTTATAGAAGTAGATGTTTCCACATGCACACTCCTTCTTGAGCTTTCCTTGTTCTTGTTGTCTTGATTTCTTGGAGCTCTGCACTCCCTAGCAAAATGTCCCCTCTTGTGGCAGTTGTAGCACTCCACTTTGGACTTATCAAAACCAATAGTCTCATTTCCATTAACAGTAAGCTTCCTTCCTGTATTCTTCAAAAACCTTCTTGCCCTCATAGTCAACATGGCTATTTGCCATCTTAAATCCATCTCTTCTATGTCATCTGGATGGATTTGTTGCAAGTCCTCATGTACAAGTTGAGGACTATTTGGTTGACTAGCAAAGAATGCACAAATAACAGCATCACTCAAGTTATCAATATTTATAGAGTTAGCAGCATTAACTTGAGTGCTAGCAGTAGAAACTCCATGAGCAGTATTAACTGCTTCATTAGTGCTGCTAGTGTTGTTATTTGAAGAGGACACAAAAGCCATGTTCTGTGTGCTTGAACTTGAGCTAGACATCCCTTTAACTTCTGGTTCATACACCTTGAGGTTGTTGTAGAGATCATCCATGCTCATTGTATCCAAATCAGCTTTATTCCTCCACACAACAGCATGTGTGTTCCACTCAGGTGACAAACTTCTTAATAACTTTTGATTAACATCTTCTTGTGAAAGCTTTTCATCCAAAAGCTCCAACTGACTCACAAGCTTTTGAAGCCTATCAAAAGTTTGATCAAGCATCTCTGAGCTTGGAGCAGTGAAGTTTTCATATTGCTGCTTTAAGAGATTCCTTTGAGTCTTTTTAGTAGCTTCATTCCCACCAAATCTCTTTTCAATAGCTTCCAGCAACAGCTTAGCATCCTTTATAGAGTTAAACTTTAACTGATGTTCATTGGGAATGCCCATCATTAAAGTACTTCTAGCCTTCACTTCTAATCTTCTCTGAGCCTTATCTTCAGCAGATGTAATAGGCATCACTTTTTCAACACCTTCCACAACTGCTGTTTTTGGCAAGGTTGCACCATTCTCTATGACCTCCCACAGTGCATAGTCTATCATCTAGATGTATTGTTCAATTCGCATGCTTCATAACTAAAACTCACCCGGTTTGAGCATGGTAACTTTAGATGCAGCCACCATGTGTGCAAAATCTTGATCCATATCTTCTAGCAAAGTTTCTTAAAGCAACAAGCTCTAATACCACTTGTTGATCCTACTTCAATAGATCAAATTCCTTAAGCATGTATAAGGATTAGTTATATTAGATAAATCTAACACAACTATAGTAGAAACTTTGTTTGAATGTATTAAAGATTATGCAGAATCTAATCTTTAATATTAAGAGGAACTATCAATGAAACAGTAATTATATGAACATATAATTCAACAAACAAAAGCTCCAATATTATTAATAATACGAATATTCTCAAAGTATTAGGGTTACAAAGACCTTAAAGATGTGATAATTATATGAATGACTCGTTTTTTGTACGGTACTGGTATTGGTATATCTCTATGCCCTAGGACCTCCTTTTATGCACCAAGGAGTCCTAAACGGCTTACAATACTTTCCTAAGAATATAAAATCTTTTAAACAAATAAGTTATACATATCTTTTACACAAATAAATCACATAAGCAGTACTAACTAACTCAGCAGTACTAACTTCTTTACTAGCAGCATTAACTCCTTAGTAGTAGTAACTTTACACAAGAAGTAGTAACTTTTGTACTAGCAGTAGTAACTACTTATCATATTTCCAGTCTTTATCTCTAAGCAGTCTTAACTTCCACTAGCAGTAGTAACTTTATACTGATAGTTGTAACTTCACCAGCAGTCTTAAACACTTAGAATAATTTTCATTGAATTTCTCCAGCAGCACTAACTTTGACTGAGCAGCATTAACATCAATAAGAGCAGCAGTAATACCAGCAGCATTAAGAAGGATTTTAATCCTAATAGATACCCATGGCTCAGATACAAGGTCGAGGGATATACAAAGGATGTAGTTTAGGAGTTCGAGCATAGGCTGGCTAGGATATTCAGTAGGCGGGTACACCGGGTACAAGTTTTAGACTTCGAGGGGATGACTGAGGGGATGGGTATAGATATAGATGCTAGGCTAAGTATGAGGCACAAAGACACTGAGGGACTGGTGTTCTTTACTAGCCACACCCGGAGGAGGTTGTTTGACATTAGAGGGCCGTTGGTTAGGGAGCTGATATTGGAGTTCTTCCGTACGTGTAGGTTTGATGACTTGGTTTTGGATTTGGATACAGAGGGTGTTTTAAGTTATTAGTTAGGTAAGGCTAGGCATACTATGAGTTAGAGGCAGTTCATTTTGTCTATGGGTTTGCATACGATTGTGGTGATTAATACAGAGGGTTTTAGAGCTTATTAGGCAGACAACTCCATGACGATCTCATCTAAGGGTGATCTAAGTGGTTACTGGGAGGAGATCTCATCTTTTAGGGATTTCCTTGGCACTGCCCCTTCTTACCTTCAGATCTGGGATCCATTAAGGAGATTATGTCACCATTTAATTGCTCACATTATAGCTGGGAGAGGGCAGACATCTGAGAAGGTGACCCGTACCAACTTGTAATTTCTTAGGAGCATGGATTAGGAGATTGTAAACCTCCCCTAACTTCTTTCCTATTACTTATTCAGGCATGTTAAGGGGAGGAAGCGAGGAGCTCAGATGTCTAGTGGATATTTCATTTCATGACTAGTTGATCACTTTAGGTTGCTTACCAAAGAGAGTCTGCAGGGGAGGACTACGGTAGTGAGGGAGCTGGGTGAGATCGACCTTAATGAGCTTGCGAGGCTGCATATCTATGAGTTGTTGGGAGATTGAAGAATACAAGTAATCTTTGATATGAAATGGGAATGAACTTAGTGAGAGAAAATGGAAGGATGGATGTATTCTTAAGAGAGAAAGTAAGAAACATATAATTCATTAGCAAAGTAAGAAAACAAAACCAACCAACACCCTCTCCAAGCTATGGAGAGGGTATTTATACACTAGTTTGGCCGGCCATGGGACCTATTGATGGGCTAACCATGGGCCTTGGACAATACACAAAGCTAATTGTTTAATATATCTAACTATGGCTTGTTGACTAGAAATATTGGAAGTGCCCAAGACTTTTTCTTGATCCTATACAATCTCCCCTAAGGGAGGTCCACTCCAAATTTCAAAGAAATAATTCTAGCATACAATGCTTTATCTTAGTCCTCACTCAAAAGTCCTATTAAATTCACTCTTATAACTTGTGAATTGTTGTAGTGATCTTTGACTTTAGGCTCGAGCTTGTTCCTTTATCTTAACTTGTTTGTGATAGTGTGATCTTGAGCACTTTGAGATCATCAACCAAGCATAATCTCGTTTCGCCATCTTGTAACTTTGCCATCTTGTGAACTTGTGACTTCTGGACTTACATGCTCATACCTTTCTTGATTTGTTGACTTGAAAAGCTTTAAAGTTGCATCTTTCTTGAAATTCTTTAACTTTAACACTTCATCACTTCGAGAAATACGTTCGGTATCAGAGTGACAGAAACTTCTTTGAAATTTTGTGTCTTTAATACTTCGTCACTTCAAGAAAGATGTACGGTATCAGAGTAGTGGAAGTCTTAAAACATGTACTTAAGCTTTCATGACATCTTTATGTTTGTCGGTCGGGTATGAGCATGTGGTTATGAATCTTGTAAGTCAGCTAGAATCAGGTACCTTCACCTCCATCTTTAAGTATCATGCATTAAAACAATTAGCAATAAAGCGGAGGGACGAATATGGCTTTGTCATTCGCCCATGTTTGGGTGGAGTAACCTTTGAATCCGTTAGGATTGACCTGTGATCAGGTAGATTCAATTAAAGAAGAATCTCCTTAACAGGATTTCCAGCTAAAGTATTGAGTCTTTCTAACACATGTGTATCAGATTCATCAAACTTAACATGTTCTCATTATCGGAACGTCTCAAAGTAGACAGCACGATAAGAGTAAATCAGCGAGTTACTATCTCACCGATTAAAATAAAATTTTGATTTGAAATCAATCGATGTGTCACTTGCTAAAGTGGTTTTGTGACATACCGAGAGTGTTAATCATTTCAAAATTCATCATCACTCATCAATTCATAACCTGGAACAAGTTTGATTCTTATAGAATCGCACCATCATTTCTTTCCAGTTGTCACAAGTTTGATTCATATAGAATCGAACAAGTCACCTACCATGAGCTTGTTTGATGTTGGCTCAAGCAGGATTTCCATCTTCATGGTGAATACTTAAGTGTCACTCGGATGTTCTGGCAAAATCACAAGGATAATGCGTAGGACTCTTTATATTTTCTCATTATTCACATTGTGTGAGATAGCAAGAATAATTTTGACAAGTGTCCTAATGAGATTTATGGATGATCTCTTTTGGCTCTAGACTCAATAGTGCACTTTTGTTTTAGTGATCAGAGGCTGGAGCAGACTGCCACCTTTTTAATATTGACTAACTCGGAGTGAAAAAATCAATAGAAATGTGTGTAATCTCCGTGAGAAATGAAACAAGAGTCTGTTGAGAGACCTTGAGTGGCTAGGGAGGGTTGTGCTTAGCGTCACTGGGTCCATGACTGTTTTAAATGTCAGACAACAACTTAGTGTTTCCGAAAGATTATGTATTGACCCGGTTTCTGCCTAAGTGTATGGAGGGCTTCTTTCTTTTCATCCTTTATCTTTACATTTCTTTTTCATTATTTAACCCCTTCAAAATGCTTTACAGAGATGTCCATACTACCCCACCTATTATTGGGTTTTGCTTCCAGTGGTAACTCTCCATTCCAGACTGGTTGTTATTCTTGATTCTCACTTTTTCTCCTTTTGTATCATACCTAAGGACTTCTACACTAACTAGTGGATATCCCTGGGTAGATCCCTCCGGTTCTGGCTGGATCATGAGATTTGAATACCTATGCCTAACCACCTTATAACTCCATAAATTTAAGTACATGGTCGGTCTTTTAGGTATTCCATCACAATCGAAGCCAAAATCATTGAAAAGTTCAATCAAAGTGTTTGATATAAATATCAAAAGATTTACAATTTGAGAGTTTTTCATCATCACTAAAAGCTCCCCCTTAACATGTGCATCGTAATTGTAGTACATGCTAAGTATGGAGTGCATTGAGTCCATTTTATCTAATCACATTTCAATACAAATTAGATTCAATTTAATCACATTTTCTTCCCTTATCCAAAATGTTAATCCCTTGATATTTTGGATATCAATTTATTAAATGTTCGGGGACAAAATGTTACACAATATCTAACAGGAATATTTTAATGCTCCCCCTCAATATTTGAGGGAATATAAGACAGTGTTGAGTACAATAATTTGAAAACTTTTGAATTTACTAAGAAATTCTTTGAAAATTATGTACTTCGAGCCACCTCCTTTGAATCACCATAAGTCTACTCTATATATATTCACAAATTTTTAATGTACCAGGTTTGACCTGAATGATGAGAACTTCATATGATAGAATCAAATTGTCTTATGTTCACAGCCAATAGGGTCTCCTTCGAACAATCTCCCACCCATGACACTTTTCCTACGCCCGTCCATTAAACCTTCATTTCTTTTAAAAGTAGTCAGTCTATCTTTCTCTATCTAAGCACTCTTCGGTATTGCATCAACTTTCTATCTAAGTTAACGTGAAGTATTTGCTTCAAACTTCGAGTATAAACAGATTCAATACAATGACCTTAAGCTTAGTGTGGTTGGTGATGGACGTGTTGATGTAGCCCTTAGCTTCCTCCCCCAAACCATAATCCTTTCTTGAGTAGATTCAGAACTTTCTTGCAAGCCGCATCAAGCAGTCTTGATATATAAAGCCCAGATATCTGAAGTACACAATTAACCCTTTCAAGAATTTGATACCACAACACCAAAGTCAATTAAGTCCCGGATGAGCACATTTCTCTCTACAGGATAGTTATGATATAAATTGAAACACCAAAGTCAACTAAGTCTCGGATGTCACAATTATTCCCTCTAAATAGTCGAAATGATAACTCTAAAGCCAACTAAGTCTCAGAAGAAGACATTTCTTCCTACAGGATACTGACAATCTAAAGGAATCATCATACCTATGCGTACCTCTTTTATCAAATATTTTTACTTATTTTAAGAATAAGCTAGTGACGATTGAACTGGTCAGGGGTAAAACATTAATTGAATCAGACAGAACTCTTCTCAGGTTTTAAATAATTATACTCCCAACACTTCCCCCTATGGACTCAAATAATGCATACTGACTAATGACGAGATGTCTCTTCCACCATGCGATTGAAATAGTGCACCCGAAAGATTAAAAAAAAGGCCTAAAACCAAAAGAAGCTAACCTCAAAAGACAAACGAAGCTAACCTCAAAAGAAGGCCAAAGACACTATCAAGTACACATCTACTCCTTCCCCCTTGCTGGTTACGATACCTCGGAATTAGCAAAACCTTGTACGCACATATACTCGAGATCATGTTTGAGGTATAACTAAGCTTAGATCTATCCCGTGAGAATCAACTTCAAGGCTTTTAAAACTATGAAAGTATTTCCAAGCATTCCTAAGTCTTTTACAAACTATGAGGTGTTGGCAATATTGATCGAATGTAGATTAAAGCCTGAATTCACTAAGTCTCAAAGTGCAAATAAGTCCCTAAAGTTTGAAACAAATGACATCTAAAGCACTTGTAGTTAATATAAATTAATTCCCCTTGAAATTGTTATCCGTCATTATCCAAAACTTTATTCGTTTATTCCATGACTTATTTTGAAAGACCGTTTTAAAAGATTATTTGATGACACATTCTCCCCCTCAAATGATGACCCGTTTTCTATTCAAAGAGCTGTAGTCTTTGTTTGAGAAGTCGAATTGTCTTTGAAAATCTTTTTGTGATTACTGAAGACACTGATTCATTGTGAAGACAACTTTTTACCAAAAAAATAAGATTTCTCTTATTTTAACACATAAGTGCACTGACGCGTACACTTATGGAAATATAGGAAGCACGGGTTGTGATGCAAAGTAATCACAAGCCTTTGCATGGTCATAAAGTAGACCATGCCTTGAGAAATTAAATAATCCCGTTGAGAGTTCAAGTTCCCTTTTTGACAGAATACTTGTCTTTAAGAATAGGACCGGGTACTATCTTAAATAATAGCAAGCCATTTGGCATGTTTTTTGAAAACATTCAAACTTGTGCTCGAAACTTCATTTACAGCCTCGTAACATTATTAATGACATTTCGAAGACTAGAAATTTATCGATTTTCAGAAGACATGCCTTTATTACCTCTTTTTATATTTTCTCATTTTTTAATTTTTTTCTTTGGTTTTTTAAAATTTTATATTTTTCTATTTTGTTTTTATAAAAGTTTTTATAAAAATGAAAAATCTTTTTGTTTTTTTTTTTAGTGTTTATATATTATATACAGATTATACAGGATATGTAATAGGTACCACAACTATTCATCATCCTTCATCTGCCATTGTTTCAAAGTATCCGCGTAAAATCCGCATTTCCAGCTTGTTGATAAGAAAATCAATTCTTTCTCGGCCAAGAGCTTTAGTGAAGATGTCTGCCAGTTGATACTTCCGATTGAAAAAGTAATAAGTTCGAATCACGGCCATTCTCAACATGTCTCCTTGAATACAGTGAATATCTAATGTCTATAGGCTTCGATCTGGAATTTAAACTTGTTGCAGGCATAAGCAATAGCGCTTTTGTTATCACATGTACTTTGGAATTTTTGAAACCAACGCCATAGTCGGTACGCTGTGATGCTCCATCCAAAAATTTGAGCACAGTAAAAACAGCCAACAAAAAGCAATATATTCACTCCGTACTGGACATACGCAACGCTTTTTTTCTGCCTTTTTTAATGACCAACTTATAAGTCATCTCCTAAAAATGCATACTACCATAGTGTTCAACGGTGACTTGTAAGGACAACCAAGCATGATTCGCTAACTGTAAATGCTGCATCGAGCAATTAAAGACTCCTTTGATACCATACCTCAAATTAAAGGTTCCTCTTAGATACCGAAAATCCATTTAACTATATGTAATGCTTTTCGGTATGACCAAGCCTATACCGGGCACACATGCATATAGCAAATTGTAGGTCAGGTCTACTGGCTATGAGATAAAGGAGGGTGCCTATCATACCATGATAGTGTGATGGATCAACGGCTTTCCCTTCTTTATCCTCATCCAGTTTGGATTTCTCCACCATAGGAGTATCCACTGGGTCACAAAGAGCAAAACGAATTTCTTAAGGATTCCAAGGGCATATTTTGACATTGGTTTAAAAAGATACCTCGGGGGTGATGGGGACCTTTGAGAAATAAGTTCGTCCTAAGAAAAATAAGATTTTGCCCATCACTGACATCTTAAATTTTGAACACATGATTTTAGAAAATAGGTCACAAAGTTCAGGTGTAGATGCAGCAAAGATGATATCATCGACATATATTTATACCAGAATTAGTTCCTTGCCATCTCTGTGTATGAACAATGTGGGATCTACTGAACCTTTAGAGAAGTCCTGGGATATCAGGAACGAATACAACATGTCATACCACGCGCGTGGAGCTAGTTTCAACCCATAAAGAGCTTTTTTAAGCTTGTACACATGATTTGGTTTATCTTTATCCACAAACCCATCCGGCTAGCTAACATAAACTTCTTCCCGCAGATTACCATTTAGAAACGCAGTCTTCACATCCATTTGGTAGACGACCATGTTCATATGAGCAACAAATGCGAGAAAAATCCTTATAGCCTCTAATCTTGCAACCGGAGCAGAATACTCTTCCAAATCAATTCTCTCCTCTTGATGGTAACCACGAGCCACTAACCGAGCTTTGTTCTTTAGTATACCTCCCAGTTCGTCTAGTTTCACTTTGTAGATCCACTTCAAAGTAATAACCATAACTTTGTATGGTCGGGGTACAAGCTCTCATACTTCAAGGCGTTCGAACTAATTGAGCTCTTCTTGCATTACTTCGATCCAACAGGATTGAGTCAAATCATCTTTATACGTCTTAGGTTCAACAACAGTGAGGAAAGCATCGTAGTAATAGAAAAGAGCTTGCTCATGTAACTACATCCTTGTGGAAACTGGTTTAGCGAGTTCACCAATTATATTTTCAAGTGAATGATCCTTAGTCCATTTGCTATTGTGTTCAAAAATTTGATGACCGGGATGCACAATTGCATGAATAGAATCCGATGATAAAGATTGATCAGAAGGAACTTCTGGCTTTGGGATACCAAAGTACGGATCATTACCCATATGTGCAACTTCAATATCATGATTGTCTTCTTCAACATTGTTAGGAATGAGGGGCGGTTGAGTTTCAGGTGTTGTTTAAGAGTTACTTGGTGATGGTTCATCTTGGTCAACAGTTGTTGAAGAAGGTGAACCGGTTGATACAACAGGTATTGGAGCAACTACTTCAGCAATTGGAGCAATGACTTCAGGGGCTGGGTAATCAACACTTGGTGGAGGAGTGAGTAATTCATCAAACATCAGTTGAAACAAAATATCCCAGTCAGTTCTTGCAGGTGGTACAAACGGTGTTGAAGGAGGAGAGTTTGGCACGAGTCCTGAACTGATTGTTGCAGGAGTCATTTCATGAAGTGCGGGTCCTGAACTAGCGGTTGTAGAAGCCATCGCATTCACTCATCAAAAACTACATGATTGTCTCAATGATATGCCGGTACCATAATCCGGAGTAAAAATTCAAATGCTTTCCTTCGTGGTGCATAACCATTGAAAATACAATATCAGCCTTTGATGTAACTTGCCCAAATTCTCACTTCATTTCATTCGTTGGATGCAGAGTGCTACCAAATAAATAAAGAAAGATAAGTCGAGAAGTTTGTCATGTAAAATCTCATATGGTGTTTTGCCGTGATGAAGGCGTATGATGGAACGATTTTGGGTGTAACATGCGGTAGCCACTGCTTCAGCCCATAGAAATAACAGAGCTTTTGCATAAATCAACATTGTGCGAGCAGCTTCAATTAGCGTACGATTCCGTCTTTCAACGACACCATTTTGCTGTGGAGAGCGAGCTACAGATGTTTCGTGAGAGATACCAACCTTCTCATAATATTCACACAACGTTTGATTAACAAATTCAGTTCCATTATTCTATATGTGTCGAATAGGTACTTTCAGCCGTAGTTGGATAGATTTTGACCTTTTGCCTTGGTCAAGGGCATTTGGTTGAGATTTGCATTTGTGTTATTTTATATATATATACTATCTCACGAATCAATGACGAGGATGTACTTCTTTCCATTAACACTTGCGACACGCATTGGTCCACACAGATCCATGTGTAACAGATAGAGTTTTTATTGATTGGTGTCTTTAGATTTAGGTTTGTTGGGTTTCTTCTTGCTCTTACCCATTACGCATGCAGAACAAAGATGGTCCTTTTCAAATTTAAGCTTAGGGAGACCTCGAACAAGACCATGTCTAGCTAAATGGTTGATTCCACCAAAGTTTAGATGAGACAAATGTCGGTTCCATAGCTAGGACTTAGTCTTTGAGGCCTTTGACAAGATACATATGGGAGAGGACGACATCATGTCTCCAAGAGACAGAGTATACAGATTGTTACCTCGAGGTCCAGTCAATAAATCAACACCTTCTAAATTATGAATAAAGCAGGTGTGTTGACGAAAAGCAACCTTAAGGTTCGAATCACAAAACTGCCTAACGGAGAATAAGTTGTGTCCAAGTCCTTCCACATAGTAAACCCTTGATATCGTAACATTCCCAATCTGATAATCACCATATCCCAAAATCTTTGCCACATGATCATTTCCGAATTTGACTGTACCCAAAAATTTGTTGACGAAATTGGTGAGCTGAGAGCGATCTCCGGTCATATGCTTGGAGCAGCCGGAGTCCAAATACCAGAGGACAATTTGGACGACCTGCATTCATTAAGAGAGGAAGATGGAACATCGGAAATTATGGATCCCCAAGATTTACTGGGTTCCTTTTTGTTAGCAGATACAGATTGAAGAACCTTAGATTTGCTAACAGGAACATTAGTTTTAGAGTTCCTAGGTTTTCGTGAATAGACCAATGTTACAGCAGGTTTAGATGTTTCATTATCTAGAACAACTGGTTTCCTAAGGGGCGCTTCAGTAGTAGTGGTAATCCTAGTTAAAGGGCACGCATTTCCTACGATAGTGAAGGTCCGACCAGTAGGTCTCCAAATATATCCAATAGTTGTAAACATCTTTCCTGTTGGTTTCCAAACTTTTCTCTTTGTTTGTTTCTTAGCAGATTTAGATTTTGCATGAGCATTCACATTATTGATATAATCAAGAACACACAAATCATGATTATCAGAAAGCATGCAACCATTACACTTAACACATTTAAGTTCAGAATTAGCATTAAGCTTGGAATGCTGCACATGAGCAGTTCCTTTAGGTGCAACAACATGATCTTTATTTTTCAAACTAGATTTAACTTTCCTAGGGTGGGCTTCTACTTTATTCATCTGAGTACTACTTTGTGTTTGCAGAATCTTATTTTTCTTTATATTGCCTGAATGCTATGATCCGCTAGCACTAGTAGATGGTTTTACTCCTATAGAAGATAACATAGGTTTGTTAGAAGCTAGGTTTGATGTAAAGGCCTTTTTGTGATTGTGTTTTCCCTTGAGATTTGACTGGCTCAGTGAATCTAACTCTTTTAACTTTATTCATTGGGGTCACAGCCACTAATTGTTCTCCGGAATTGTTGATACTAGGGCAGGTTTTACTGATTTTTGAAAGCAACTCCTAAATTAGTTTAGTATACTTATAGGATCTAGGGGATAGTTTGCTTTAATATGATCGACTAGATCCCTAAGAACTGCAGCTTCTTCCTGAGTGTGCTTAATATAGGCAGAGTGAGCTGACCTTTTGTTCAACAATTTAGGGGTTATTGGTTCCGTATTAATCTCTGGATCACTAGGATGATGTGTAACTTCATTATTAGCTAAATCTTTTCCTTTGAGTTTCCTCAATTCATCCTTGAGAGTTGTAATTACCAAAACTTTTTCCTGAAGACAAGCATTTAAATTAGAAATTTCCACAGACTTTAGATTGACTTGATTAGTTAAGTCAGCACATTGTTCTTTTGATCGAACACGTGCTGGTTTAATCGAGTCATAAAGTTGCTTATAGGTCTGTTTCAAATGCTCATTCTCAGCAATAAGCTTTGTCACCCTATGATCCAATTCAATATTTATGGTTTCAATCTCTTCTAAGTCCTGTTTGATCTTATCCTTATCCATATTTATACTGAGAGATTTAATTCTATCTTTCAACTTCTTTATGACCATGTATTTTTCTTAGGACTGAGCTTTCAATTCATTTAATTCAAACAATTGATCAAAACTTGGAGCACTTTGATTTGAAATAGAATTGTCCCTTTGAAAAATTTCCTGATTAAGTTGAGTATCAACTTCTATATCGAAATGCAATGTTTTTCAAGAGTGGTAAACCTTTTGAACAGTTTATCATAAATCTATTTTTCAACAAAATCCCTTTGAAGCTCAGTCTCAAGTTTGAGACACTTTTCACATTCATGCACATTCACAGAGGCAAAATACATAGAGGAATTGGCAATCAAGTTCACATATCTTTTGCTTAAAATCATACACTTATTCCAAAGAGTCGTTCTTTTTCGTTTCAAAGCTGATCATTTAACTTCAAATGTTTTTGACTCTACACGATGTTGTTCCACAGCCTGTTCCATTTGATAGAAGACATTTTGGACTTCAGGCAAGTTCATCAACCAATTATTGGTTGAATGTACTAAATAAGTCCTTCAGAGCTTTTACAAATGGAATTATTTCATACCCCTAAAACAACTTTTGTATTTCAAAAACCCCATGTGCCCTCATGAAGGTTGTGGGCGTGGTTTCGTTCGTTGGACTACCACATCACAGTTAGCAAGATGGTAATTCAATGTGTTTCTTCAAACTCGTATAACCAATGCTGACTTTTGAAGTTCGTTAGAACCTCAACAACACGTGTTGGTTTATCAAAAAGATCGGGCTTTGAGGAACCATGAAGAAGTTATGCCGACCAAAAAGCTGGTTCAGCAGATAAATGTAGTTTGTAAGAAAAACAAACCGTGTTTCAAAATCTTTGATAAAGTTTATTTAAGAGCTAGCAATAATCGATTGGTGTATCGTATCCAATTTGGTTTGATCTTTTCTTGCATCATATTATCCTTATGTTTTAAAAGCATTTTTGAACGACTCTTTTCAGCAAGTGTTAAGGTCTCTTCTGAGTCAGGGATCACAATAGGAGATTGGTTTTTTTGAATTATATTCACCAACATATAGCATAGGTTTCCAACTCTGAGAAATTTCTTCATGATAGAAAGGATTTTGAAAACCTAGAGATTGTTTAGTGGTATTAGCATAGAAAAACCTGAGGTTCATCAACATGTGAACCAGTTTAAGCAGATTGATCTCTTTTAAAAACTAATTTAAATCTAGGTGTTAGATCTGCTTTTCCTAAGGCTATTTCCCTATCAAGGTTTCTAGATTCTTCTTTCTTAAAATCATTTTTGAGAAGTGAAACCTGCAATAAAGATTCCTTTTCCTTTCTTTTTAAAATGTTCTGAAAGAGTTCGTTTAAGATGATCAATCTCTACAGACTGTGCACATGAATCTGAAATGTTATCTTGACTCTTTAAATCAACGTTTTGTCCTTCTTTCAACACTTTGACTTGTTCCTTATATCTTTCAAGCTCAACAGTTAAAGTATCATTGACACTTTTATTTTCCAGATTCGTCTTGGTACAATGAACTACTTGGGTTTTTAGTTGTTCAATCATAGATAATATCAAATCATCTTGTTGTGCAGAAGAGTTAGAATTTTGAACAGCTACCTGTTGTGATTCAATCAGATACTGAGAATAAGGAATGATATTGCTATCACTGGTTATTTCAGTCTCTGAATGGTTCACAACATTTGACTATTCAGAAGACGGCATAGCCTGCACAACTTGATTAGTCATATCATTATTCACATTATCATGATTGTGTACCTCAGAAAGAGCGTCTGAACCATAGTGAGATAAATTCGCCATGAGAGCAACTTTGGCAGTGTTAAGTTCATCACAATCAGAGTCATATGTGTTGGGATTATTGATTTGATGATACAAAATAAATATAAGAATGAAACAAGATGGAAACAAGAAGGACCAAAGTCGTAATTAATAAAGTCTTCAAAAGATAAGAATTGGAAGATTCTGAAGATATGGTCAAAGATAAAGATAAGTATTAGAATGATTTACTTATTAATTATCTTTATTAGTTTCCTTGTAAGCCTAGGACTCCTTATGCTATAAAAGGAGGTCCATGCATTTAGAAAAATGCATCCATCCATAGAAAACTAGAGCTCCCCCAATGAGAGTCTAGATAGTTAGATAGCAAGTCGACTGATGAGAGTCGAATAGTACACCATAGTTAGTTGGTGTAGCCCCAAATTATAGTTGGGGTAATAAGGAAACATTTAATAAAGAAAACTTATATAACTTTTGATTGTGTTCTTTATTATTCCGCTGCGTGTTATCAATCATTGTTATTGTTCATCCTAGATATATAAGATCTAATCAATCTTGAGCTTTAAATGATTCTCAACATGTGGTATCAGAGCAGGTTGCTCTTGATATCTAGGATCTACAAGGTTTTTCAAGAAATCCTAAAACCCTAAATTTTTTAAAGAAATCGATTTTCGGTAAACAGGTTGTAATTCGGTTATAAAAGAAACCCTAATTCGGTAAATCTGTATGTATAGATTTCGGTTTTTCATGATCAAGGGTTTCGTCCATTTGTCTTTTACACTTTTCAACATGCTATTATGTCATGGATGATTGTGATTATCAAAGAAGGGTTTCGTGCATCATAATGATCATCAAGGGTTTTGATCCTATGTTGATCTATTTATATAGGGTCTCGACCAAAAAGGGTTTCTTTGGTTAGGATGACGGCTGGTTTTATAAGCGTGGGTATTCTGATTAAAGTCGTCTTGTATGATGGATAAGGAGCAGCAGCAGGTATGTTCTTATGGTATTCATTCAGAAGAAGAGTGGAACGAAAACCCTAATTCCTGATGGTGTTTGGTGAATATTCATATGTTGATATTGCTTCTGGATGCTGCTTGCTATTAATGCAATATTTATGTTGATGTTGCTCGTGAAAATGAGTGAAGTTATTATATGGAGTCAATATGTATTGAAAATGAGTGAAAATGAGTGAAGTTATTATATGGAGTCAATATGTATTGCTTCTGGATGCTGCTTGCTATTAATGCATCATATAAGGTATTGATTCGATTTTTCAAAGATTATTATGTTAATCAATATGTCGTAGATGATATTAGGGCATGTAAGCAGTTTTATGAAAGTTATTATATGGAGTCAAAGAGATTTGGTTATAAAGTGAGAAGATTGTTGAGAGATGGATGATATACATGCATATACAGGGAATGTCAATATTACAACAGTTTTATGATAATACTATTTGAGCTTTGCGTGTATATGGCTGGAAATAGTATTAGTGCAGCATGGGCCTCAAAGATTTAAACCGTTTGGGGATATATTATTAGTACTGTTCGTGTACTTACTACTGTTCGTGCATATGGATTCTTGCATCTAGTATAAGAATTATATGGACGTGTATGGATGTGGGATGTGCATACATGACTATTAATGCTTGTTCGTGTACATGTTTGTACTGTTCGAATACATGTATTGATCAAGTACTTGTTTTGATGCTGTTTGGTTTCAAGTTCATTAGTACTGAAAACTTAATAATCTGCCTTGTCTATTAATGTTGTTCGATTGGTTATGTACTAACTTGCCCAAATACAATTAAAGCTAGCTCGTAGGATTTATGGTGTTTTTCAATGTGCTCATGGTTGGTTAATACTGTTTCGAGCAACATGGAGTAGGGTATTGCATTATATACTTCTACTATTAATACTGTTTATTATATGCTTTATGTTACTCGCTGCCCATACAAGCTTATGATGGTACTGCTATGTTTATTTTGTACTACCAAGCTTAGCAACAGAATATCAAAAGAATAGCGACAAAATATGCGTCACTAATAGTATGGGAGGTAGGAGTCAAGTGATTTGTGACAGTTTAGCGACGGGTTAGTAACATAATAAAGTGTTGTTATATGGAGTAAGTTAGTACTGTTGCGTTTGAATGTTTATACTGCCAGAGTTGTCCGATAAAGCAGTTTGTGCTGCTAGCTTTGTACGATATCGGGTAATACACGTTGTTTGGTTTTCAGATAGATTTGGATCTCAGACATAACTATTTTTCAAATAGTTTATTCTTATTGTTTTATGGCTCGGTTTGAAGATTATTTGAAGATGTGATTACGAAGACAGTTGATTATTGCGCTTTTGATGTTGTAGTTGGGTTTCATAGGGTGCGTGTCTTATCATATCTTAAAGTATAGTTTTGCAGACAATGACTTTAAAGATAACTTGTTCGTGCTTAAATGGTGTTGACGAAGACTTGTCAAAATCTAGAAAAGGTGTGTGATTTTTCTTATAGGTGCTCAATGCTCACATTTGTTATCACTTAGTATGTGTCTCATAGAAGATGAGTATTTTTGTCAAGAGGTTGCGGTCTACTTATATTTCACAGATTTATTTATAAGTTTGACGTCACGTGGATAGTGCAAGACATAAGACACAGGTTTGGGAGATTCAACTTCTTCATCAAATTCGTTATACTCAGTTTTCTTCATTAGTAATCATTACATGGAGCCTACAGAGTTCGAGATTCAAGAGATGGTAAACATATGGGTTTTAGGGGAAGCTTATTGATTAAATGTTTAACCATCTACATGCACCACTTAAGGGAAGTGTTTTACAAGTTGCTTGGTATCTATAGAAGACCCCTAATAATGATACTAAAAGGGAAGAAAGATTACAAAGATATGATTTGCAGCTTATTATGTGTGGTGACATAGTCAAGGATTCTAATTCTTATCTTAAGTCAAGGGGAAGCATTGAAGATTTTGTTTCATTCAGGGAGATGATTACATCTCAACTTTAGGGGAAGTTGTGGCTTTATGATGAAGTTCGTACGCGACTTTGTTTGTTTTGTCATCATCAAATAGGGGAAGATTGTTGGGATTATTGATTTGATGAGACAAAATAAATATAAGAATGAAACAAGATTTAAACAAGAAGGACCAAAGTCGTAATTAATGAAGTCTTCAAAAGATAAGAATTGGAAGATTCTGAAGATATGGTCAAAGATAAAGATAAGTATTAGAATGATTTAGTTATTAATTATCTTTATTAGTTTCCTTGTAAGCCTAGGACTCCTTATGCTATAAAAGGAGGTCCGGGCATTTAGAAAAATGCATCATCCATAAAAAACTAGAGCTCTCCTAATGAGAGTCTAGATAGTTAGATAACAAGTTAACTGATGAGAGTCGAATAATACACCATAGTTAGTTGGTGTAGCCCCAAATTATAGTTGGGGTAATAGGGAAACGTTCAATAAAAAAAACCCTGTGATAACTTTGATTGTGTTCTTTATTATTCCACTGCGTGTTATCAATCATTGTTATTGTTCATCCTAGATATATGAGATCTAATCAATCTTGAGCTTTAAACAATTCTCAACAATATGCATCCAAATTATCAGCTTGATAAGCAGCATTGTGAGTTATGACAGTCTGTATGGCTTGACCTTTTAGAATTCCTGGATCTGCCAAAAATGCGAGTTCCTCCTCATGTAAAATTTGACCACTTGCTTGAGCTTGAACCAACAACACTTTAATACCTTAAACCACGAATCATCCCTTTTCCTCTTTGGTTTGGTGCACTGTTTGGACATGTGGCCTTCCCCTTTGCAGTTGTAGCAGATAACTGTTCTTTGTTTTCCAGAATTGTTTCCACTTGCTCCCGGAGTATAAGTCCTTGAAGTACCCGCAGCTACAGAAGTTTGTCTCCCCTGAATTGGTTGTAATGTTACTCTTTCATTATTAATGGTAGCTTGTTGCCTAGGGTTTGATGAGTTTCTCAGCTGGTTATTGGTAATGGGATAACGGGAAGTGACGATAGCAGTCTATAAGTCCCAAACTGAACAGATCTTTACAGCCTGCTAAGGGAGTAGCCACCCAACTTGATATAAATACAGATTAACTGGGAGGAAACACTTACTATGATACTTATTGTATATGCGGAATCTACACAATAGTATTAAGAAGAACAATGAATACTAAACTTTGATTTCTATTAATCTGCTTTAAGGGTTACAAATTACTAACTATGATAACTAATGTTGAGGTGTGAATGATATTGGAAGTGATGATTTTCTCTAAACCTTACGACATCCTTTTATAGGTTAAGGAGTCCAAGTAGGTTACAAAGACTATTAATACTTTCTATATTATTCTACATCAATACTATTAATGGTTTCCATAATTCCTAGTCAAACCATTCAATATATTTAATACACATTAATGCATTTCCTAATAAACCATGTAACTAACTATTAGCATTAATGTGTTCTTCCATCTTGTTGTAACTCTTCATCAACATAATAACTCAACATTAATGTTGTATCTTCATATTAATGTTGATTCTTGTAACTTGTTTCACCATCATTAATTCATGAAAACTTTAATTCCCAACAATCCTCCCCTAAACTTGATGTTCACTTGTTTAACATCAAGTTTCTTCAGTATAAGCTTCTTGATCACTAGGAGGATGCTTCCAAACACTTCTTTGTTTATTAAGTTGTTTCTTTGTCATCTTTTTGTCAACATCATTTGAAATTTTGAAACAATCCTCAATTGTTGGATGCATCATTATATTGAGAGGATCTTTAAATATTCTCTCAAATATGAACCCCATGGTAAAAATTTGGATTACATAACTCTTAACAATCCTCCCCTAAACTTGAACTTCACTTATTAACTGCAAGTTTCTTCTGATTGAGCTTTTGAGGATTGTATCAAGCACTTCTTGACTGCATTCTTTATCTTTATGATCATCTGCTTTGTGATTTTATTGTAAGCAGATCATACTTTCGCTTTCAATCTTGAATTTGCATCTCATCTCTTCTGCATCACAGCTACACAGCAACATCCAACTAAGTTGGTTTTGTAGTTTTTGGCAAACTACCAGCCATAAATGGATTTGATATTCCTTTACCAGTAGCCGTTTGCTCTGGGATATTCAACTCTTTATTGCAAAATATGGTGAGTTTGATTACCATACAGCTTTTAGTAAATTGTCAACCATCAACGAATTGACATTGTCCCTTTACAAAACCAGTTTGCTTTTGGACTAGCCAATGCTTCATTGCCATAACATGGTGCATTGATAAACCATATAGTTTTTAGCAAACTATCAGCTATCAACATATTTGAGTAGTCTTTACCAAGAACTGTTTGATCCTGGACTAGCCAACTCTTAACCATGAAGCAAGGTGAGTTGAGAACCCTACAATTTTTGGTAAATTGTCAACCATAAACGGATTTGAGAAGTCTTTACCACAAGCCGTTTGCTTATGGACTAGCCAGTTCTTATGCCTATTAAGCATGGTGAACTGATGACCATTTGTTGTGTGGTGATTAAACCAACACTTAACAAACCTTCTCATCTCCATTTAAACTTGCTGATAATAAATTCAGTTAAGAACAAACTGAAAGTAATTTAGTTTTGTCTAAATCATCCGAGAACCAAAATGTGTGTTGTCCGATATCGGGTAAAACTAGCAGCATTAATCTTTAAAGCTAGCAGTATTAAGTACACAAATAGTACTAATCTTGCACCCAATCACGAACCAACAACATTAATTTCCTTGAGACTTCATTCAACGTTGGCAATCCTATCTCAATCTTCATCCCTAAAAACTAGGGATTTCATAACAGATTCATTTAAGACTTTTCTTTACCTGCAAAAAGTTAGTTCAACAGACAAAGAAAACAGAATCCATAACATTTTGTGCAATAATCACAACAGTAATTATACTAAGCAGTTTTGAGTATAACTAATAGTATTAACTTCTATACTAACAATACTAATAAACTGACAGTACTAACATTTGTACTGGCGGCACTAACTATATATAACTAATAGTATTAGTTTCTCTTGGGGACCCAAGCCATTGCTGACTTGAGTCTGCCTTGTTGGGGGGGGGGGAGAGGAGGGGGGGGGGGGGGGGGGGGGATCTCCTAAAATATACATTTTCCTTGTCATTGATACCACTATAGTATTTTGGAGGACTCTATTCACTAATACCTTTTGGTTCTCACAATAAACAAACCTGTTGAGGTCTTAACAACATATCCCTTTTGCCAATAACACAACTGCATTTAATCCCAGTATGTATTAACTTTTTGCTTTGTAAAAGTGGTTTTAAGTGCTGTTGTGTTATTAAAAGGCCTTCTAAATGGTGAATGAGTTTTATGAAAAACAGTTTTTGGTCTAACTTTATTCACAAAAGGTTTAACAGTACTAATTTTCCTGGCAACATTAGTTAGTACTCTACATTCCTGCCTGACTGTTAAAATTATGTCTAGCAGTACTAACATTGTTAGTACCGCTAGCTCTAGCAGTCTTAACTAGAATCTTTCCAGTTCTAGTTAGTACTGTTGTAGGAACAAATTGGTTCTTATGATTCACTCTTTGCACATTGTTCTAAACAGGTTTATTCTCTCTTTGAACATTACCCTTACCCTTCTGTTTGTTTAGTTCAACCTGTTTAGCCATCCTTTTCTCATGAAAATCACAATCTCTGATAAGATGACTAAGACTTCCACATACAAAACATGCTTTTGTAGTAAACCCATATCCCAAACCTAATTTTTTAGATATTAAACCACTACAATCCTTTTTGTCAGGTTTAGGACTCTTACTGCATATGTTTTGTTTTTTAACAGTTTGCCTAGGAGTTTTTATATGCTTAATAGTATTAGCAAAACTAGGTGTTTCCTGTTCTTTTGAGGGTAGAGACACATGTTCATCTTCACTATCTGATTCATACTCCTCAATGATAGGAGCATCATTCCAAACTTTAGGTTGACTTACTACTGTGGGTTCATTGACAACTGTTTCAGGCATAGATTCATGTGTTTCTTCACTAGTATTTGATTCACAAGAAGTAAAGTCACTGCTCCTAGCATCAGATTCACTAGGTTTAGATTGCTTTGGACCATATGTAAATTGTGAGTCATCTATTTCTTTATCAGGTCCAGAAGGGATGTAAATCCCTGTCTTTGGAGGGGGAACAAGATGCATCCCCTCTGCATATCTATCATTCACAGGATTATTTTCTGTTTTAATTGTTCTACTAACAAACACACTTTGGAAAACTTCATTTTCATAACTTAAAACACCTTTATTCAATTGATCACCATACCCAAGCCCAACCTTATCCTTAGCACTCATCTGACTATTTAGCAAAATATTAAGATTTTTAGAAGAGTTGTGCCATTTTTCTACTTTAGCTTTTAAGTCTTCTTTTTCTTTTTCAGCTTCTGCCAATAGTTTCTTATGGTATGTAAGGACAATCAGTTTTATCATCTAAGTCAATTTTCATAAACCTTATCTTTTCCTCATACCAAAGTTGACTTTGTTGATGAGCAACTAATTATGCTTCAACTTTCTTTAAAGCTTGAGTATATGCCTGTATTTCTATAACTGGCATCTCCTATTGTTCCTCTGTTCATCATACAATTGTTTTAAGCTTATATATGATGCATACACATTCATCAAACAAGATGTACCTCATTACTAACTGGAACTCTGTTTGAGTTGAATGCCATCAAAGCATGATCTTCTTCTTCTTCCTCAGCTTGTCCACTCCAGTCAATTACACCAACATCAATAGTTAACAATGCTTTGGGCTGTTCTTGCTTTCCTGTTCTTTGATCTCTTCCTTTGTACCCTGTATTCTTAGCATTTCCACCAAATCTGGTTTTAATGGAATCCCACATTTCTTTAGCATCAAATATATTGTGAAATCTTGCTAAATAATCTTCTGGAAGAGCCATAAGCAAGGTGGTCCTTGCTTTTCTTTCTCTTTCTCTTGCCAAAATTTCTTCAGTAGATTTAGGAGGCAGAATCTTGATTTAACCTTGTGTATATGTGGAGATTGATACAGGACATTTCCATTTTATATGACCTCCCATACAGGATAGTCTGTATGAGCCAAGTAATGTTCCATTTTCATTACCCATATATCATATTCACCTTTCTTCAGAATGAGGAGTTTTATGGTTGAAACGGTGTGAGGGGATTGTTGTGTTGGTAGTGGTGGATTATATGGTTGGTTGTTAATGTTTTGATCATCTTCTCCTGCCATGGATGTGATTGTTTAAGGTAAAGGTTTATAAAGGCTTTGTTTTGGTTTTGGTTCTTCTTACTCAGAGTTTCTCACAGGCTCTGATACCACTTATAAGTCCCAAACTGAACAGATCTTTGCAGCCATGCTAAGGGTGATAGCCAACTTGTATAAATACAGACTGACTATGGAGAAACACTGACTATGAATACTTATTGTATATGCGGAATCTACACAATAGTATTAAGAAAACAATGAATACTAAACTTTGATTTCTATTAATCCGCTTTAAGGGTTACAGATTACTAACTATGATAACTAATGTTGAGATATGAATGATATTGGAAGTGGTGATTTTCTCTAAACCATACGGCCTCCTTTTATAGGTTAAGGAGTCCAAGTATGTTACAAAGACTATTAATACTTTCTATATTATTCTACATCAATACTATTAATGGTTTCCATAATTCCTAGTCAAACCATTCAATATATTTAATACACATGAATGCATTTCCTAATAAAGCATGTAACTAACTATTAGCATTAATGTGTTCTTCTATCTTGTTGTAACTCTTCATCAACATAATAACTCAACATTAATGTTGTATCTTAATATTAATGTTGATTCTTGTAACTTGTTTCACCATCCTTAATTCATGAAAACTTTAATTCCCAACACAGGACATCATGTGATTGATGGCATCAATGGGATCATCACCTTTCTGGAACACTGGAACAATTAAACCTGATTCTTGTTGGGAAAATTCAGATTGTTGATCAACTGAGGGAGGATATTCCAATTGAGGTATAGATGATGATGGAGAATAAATGTTGTGGTGAATTGATGACTGATAATCATTGGATGGATAAGTGATTGAAAGAGGTGTTGATGATTGATGAGTTGAGTATTGTTGAGACTGATAAGGTGAACCATACTGTGGAGACTGATATGATGAAACTTGTGGTTGAAATTGAGTGTTTTGGTGTGAATTTTGATGAGTTTGATAAGGAGACTGGGTCATCTGATGAGTTGCAACCAAAGCAAGCGGGTCTGAATTGCGTTCATGCATTAAACGAACCTCATTTGCATGAAATTCATGTTGTCCCAAATAAGCATGAAGCTGATCGATGTTAGTTGTGTGCAAATCTCGAACCAGTTTGACATCTGTCACAAATTTGCTCCATTCAGGAGGAAGGGTATTCAAAAACTTTGTGTTCACTTGAAATTGTTCCAGTTTCATATTGTAGATGTTCATGTCATTGAGTAGCAGTGAAAATCTCAAGTAGAATTCACGAAGTGATTCCCCCTTCTTATAAGCAAACTTATCGAATTCATCATAAAGCTTACACTCCCTTTCCTGTTTCGTCAATGAAGTTCCTTGCATGAGAAGTTGAATTCTTTCCCAAAGTTCCTTGGCGACTTTATGATTGCTAACCAATGCATAGACTTCAGGTGGTAGTCCTTGGAGAATGATATTAGTTGCCTTGATATCACAATCAGCTTGAAGTGCTTCTGTAGCAGATAACTCAGAATATTTCTTTGGCCTTGTAACTCCATTTTCCACAATTGAAGGCCAAATGAGTGGACCACTTTCAACGGATTCAAGGATCATTCGTCCATTTTGTCTATTTAGCATGTATAGTTCCATTATGCTTTTCCAAGAATCGTACATATCCTTTTCCAACATGGGTGGACGATTGTCAGCACCCGAAAGGATAGCTTTGTCAGCAAGAGTCGTCATTAAATGATTACTTGGTTGATCAGACGGTGGTAGAAAGTAATTGTGTTTAATTAAGTTGTCTTTTAAGTGTTTTAAATCCTTAAACTACACGGGATTTTACAATTCTTGACAAAACCAGGAAAAACAAGTTAATGTTTCACGGGATTTTACAAGTCAACGAAATAAACCGTATAATTTTGAAAACTTGAGTTGTTCGGTTTCCACAAAAGCCAAGTTGTTCGGTTTCCACTTAGTCGAGTTGTTCGGTTTCCACAAAAGTTGAGTTGTTCGGTTTTCACACAAGTTGAGTTATTCGGTTTCAACTAGAGTGGAGTTGTTCGGTTTCAACACAAAACAAGTTGTTCGGTTTCTACACAAATCGAGTTGTTCGGTTTCCTCTTAAGACAAGTTGTTCGGTTTCAACACAAAACAAGTTGTTCGGTTTCTACACAAATCGAGTTGTTAGACTCAGGTTATTCGACTTGAGTTGTTCGACTCAGTTGTTCGACTAGAGTTGTTCGACTCAGTTAATCGATTTCAGTTGTTCGACTTCCACTACTACGAAACCCAAAAACTTAAAAACACAAAAAGACACCTTTTTGATGATTGTTTTGCAAAAATACTTGTACAACTAGTGTTACTAAACCTATAGGAACAAGAAAAATGAAAACTTTAAGGTTTTTAAGCCGAAAAATTTAAAATCAAGATTTTGCTCTTTATAATATTTTCGAACACAAAAATGTAACAAAAATGATATTTTTCTTGATTCTAAGCTTGTACTCCTATATCATAAAGATACTAGATCAAATTTACCAAGGTAAATAATCCTTTAGTGTACACAATAGCTTTGGAATCAAAAAGAAAAAAAATAAAGGACGATTTTGCAAAAAAAACAAACGAACCAAAAAGAAAGATTAAACACAAAAACTAAACACACCACTCCATGGCTCTTGATACCAATTGAAGAATACAAGTAATATTTGATATGAAATGGGAAGGAAATTAGTGAGAGAGAGTGGAAGGAAGGATGTATTCTAGAGAGAGAAAGTAAGAAACATATAATTCATAAGTGAAATGAGAATACAAAACCAACCAACACCCTCTCCAAGCTATGGAGATGGGTATTTATAGTCTAGTTTGGCCGGCCATGGGCCTATTGATGGGCTTACCTTGGGCCTTGAGCCATATTAGCTTAATATGATTAACATATCTAACTACGGGCTTTGACTACTAATTATTGGAAGTAACCAAGACTTTTCATGATCCTAACAGGGTGGGCCTGGGTTGCGTAGTAGGCTGGTCCAAGTGCACCAGTACCATGAAAAACTATGGGACTTGAATTTGGAGTAGTAACAGTAGCATTGGAAGTCAAAGTTGAGGCATTATACTTCCCAATATCATTAGATGAACCATTAATGCCTAATTTACCTAACAATTTGACAAGTATTTCGTCTATTGTATTGGTCATGATGTATTGTAAATGGTTCAAGGATGGTGGGTCTCGAATGTTACAGTGAACAAAAAAAAGTAAAACGTGAGATACGGCTCGTGACCTAAGCACGAACAACAAATAATTAACATGTGTGGATTTGTGACCTTAGCACAAATCACCAACACGAAACGGGTTCGTGACCTTAGCACGAACAACAATTAACAAACGTGTGGATTTGTGACCTTAGCATAAATCACCAACACGAAAAATTGGAACAAAAACGATATAAAGGTGATGATTTTTTTTTAGCGGCTGATGTAATGATTTAGGGTTAGGGATCGAAAGTTTTGGCTGATACCATGTAAGAAGGGATAAGAAGGGATAATCTGTTGTGATTTATTATTGCTTCCTAAACTGTATAAATAGATACAATACATATGGGCTTGAGCCCAAGACAACTAGGATACAGCTAGGAATATTAATTATACAAATAAGGATAAACTAATTAAGGAATGCAATCATACAACTCATGATAAGCATAAAATCCGGGCTAACAGTTTGTTCTCGTGAGTACCCTTAGCAGACTAAGTATTCACGGTACTTAGATTACTATATGAATATAGCATCATCATTAGCAATGGTTTCAATCAGACCTTAACAGCAATTGACAACTAAATATCTAACTGAGCAAGTAGTAATGTATGTGCTAGGTCGCCTAATCTATACCATGGTTATTTGATTCTTGGTGCATCGGGTTTACTGTTTCTTAATCTAAAAGCGCATTTGATAGAAATGAGTATTGCGTAAAAAAGTTAATAACAATTCAAATTTTTTACATGTACTTTTTCTTAACAAAATTTATGTTTCGACACTATTTTAGCTAAGAATTTTTGTGTTCTTGTCATGAAAGTCATGCTAACTCCCATAGTCCTACCCACATAGACAAAAGAAGGAAAATGGTAATCATTTATGTATCCAACTATTTACCTATTTGTTGCGTTAGGATTAGTGTTACACTTTCATGTTTCTTGCGCAAGGTGGTTCTGGTGAAACCGCCTACGGCGACATGATAGTTTGGAATGAAGTCTTAATTTTTATGCTAACTACAAAATATTTTTACTAAGTATTTTTCTTAATTTTAAAAAATTATGGACAAAACATTTTCCTAAAAAATTTAGGTTCTAATCGATGTTGTTTTAGCTCTTAGAAGTTTCTCACTTGCTTTTATTCTTGTCATTGCTTTTCAAGGTGATCTTATATTATGTAGTCATTTTACAGTTCTATGTTACTCGATTTGAGATTGCTTGGAAGAATGAATTTAGGTTTGCGTGATAAAGTGCTCGTAGAGGATCTTTGTATCTAATTACATTGTCGCTCAGTGATTATCATGGAGCTTAGCATCATTAATCAGAGTAAATCCAGAAGATAAAAGATCTTTAATATGCTTATGGATGGTACTATCATAATAAAACACAAGCATGAATCGAGAGAAATCTAAAACATAGTAGGTAACTTAGAGTCAGCCAACATAGTTCTAGCTGCCTCTATGAGGGTTCTATTTTTCCTCTTAGCAACCCCATTTTGCTGCGGGGTTCTGGCATTACTATAATCCTCTTATCCTTTTGACCACAAGAGTTCAATTAATTTGAGCATTTTTAAACTCAGTTGTCCATTTATCACATCTTATGGCTTTTACCTTTTTGTTCAACTGGTTTTCAACAAGATTAATAAAGTCCTTAAGGATAGGATAGGTCTCATCCTTATGTTCTAAAAAGAAAACCCAACAAAACCTGCTATAGTCATCAGTGATCACAAGGCAGTAATATTTGTGGTCAATGCTTCTAATTGATGTAGGACCAAAGAGGTCCATATGAAGCAATTGCAAAGGCTCAGAAATGGAGCTCACAGCAGTAATGGCCTTATAAGAGTATTTTGTGTTGCTTGCCTTTACAACATGTCAACAACTAGTTATGGTCATTCTTGGGAAAAAGTTTCCTTAGGGGGGTAGTCCTTAACTAGTACCCTTTTACCAAACCTGTTCATGTTTTTATAATTAACATGACCCATCCTCCTATGCCATTGCACAGATCTTAAAACTATGAGGCTTTGACACTCAACAAAGCCAAAATTTCCCTTGGGACTGCGATTATTCAAGTTAATGGGTGTAAATAACTAAAGATTATGTTTAGGTTAGAACACTAAGTAGCACCATACTTTTCATCTGGAAGAATAAAGTCTTGGATAGCATAAGACAATCGAGAGTCAGTGAAGGAACTCTTATTCTTCTTGTAAAATCTGAGCGATGGAGAAACAAGTGAATTGTAGCAGTTCTTCCACAAAGTAGACATTTTAAAAATCCAGTGTCGGGAGTTCGATTGTCCCTTTGCCAGTAATCCTACCTTCACACACCAAAAGTTAACTTTTCCTTCATGAAATTATTGAAAGTTTCATCCAGTCTATCCACTTGTTACCAGTCATACTTCTAGATCAACTACTATCAAAGATCATTCATCTTCTGCTTCAATATATATTTTTCTTAGAAATATATAACATGGGAAAAGTTAGTGTCTAAGGGGGACCCAAGCCCTTTATGACTTGGGTCTGCCTTGTGGATCTGAAAAGGTTGTCCATGAAGTTGTGTGAGATCCACTATTGTTCTTGGGTACCCAATATAAACCTTTTCTATGTCTCTTCCAAGAACAACCTGCTGAGGGCTTAACAGTAATTGCCCATCTCACCCCACCATATTGCATATGATTATAATTAATTTGACAAGGTACATATGGCTGTATATGTCTGGAAAATAAGAACTTGTAGGTGGAAGGAAAATGAGTCATAGGTTTCTAGCAGTCTACTTTGCCTCCAACCAGAAAGTAATGAAAAAAGAATTTCTTCTACCTGAATGAACTGAGAGGAGGGCCTATTTTACTTACTAGTAGAAACTGGTGCACAGTAGAAATCTGGTTTTGGCCTACCGTAGAAACATGGTTTGGCCTACCAGTAGAAACTGGTTTTGGCCTACCAGCAGGAACCTTGTTTGGTCTAGCAGCAGGAATAGAAACCTTGCCAGACCTAAGAAGTACTGCTTGTGGGACAAATTGATTTGACTGATGTGACCTAGTAGCATTATCCAAATTGGTTTCCCTTTGAGATATCCCCACACCATCAAAATAATTAGGATATTGTGTTCAAAATAATTACATCCTAATGGAGATGGAAGATAACTACCAAATTACAAAAACAAGACTTTAAAGCAGAAGAATTATTTTTCTAACTGACTTGCCTTTTTATTATTAAATATACCATTCTTATTACAAAGGGTTACCTAGAAGTTTTCTTTTTACATATCACTTATCACGTACATGAAAAACTAGGGTAACTCCTGAACAATAATCGGTTCTTGGATAGGTTTTGTCCCAACATTAGACTCAATCTCAGCTTCACTCTCAGATGTGGTAGACCTGGAAGTTGATGCACAGGAGGTTGATCATTTGACTTGGCTCTGAGATTTGACACTAGAAATTATGGAGGCAAATTCATTTGTGTTGGACCTATGAAGACTTGTCACTGTTATCACAAGAGACAAAGTCATTAGACACATAATTAGAGTCACCAGAGGTTGAGGACTTTATACCATAAGACATTTGTGGGTCAAACAAGTCAATGTGATCTGATAGAGGAGTGTAGTCTCTAGAAAGAGGTGAGGCCAGCTTTCATACTATCAGTTTTGGCAAACCTATTGAAAGAGGTTCTACCTTCCACTTCTTAAGAGTTAGTGGTAAAATACAATAAAATGCTAGAGTCATCCCATCCTAACTCATTTAATTATCACGTTATATAGTTATTACATCCCTAAAACCCACTTTTGTTTAATCAGACATGGAACTTCAATAATTGAACAGTTTTTGGAAGGGTTCTCCCTCTTTTTCAATTCTGTACTAAGTGTATTATCAAGTTTTGTCTGTAGTTCTTTCTTAGCAGTCTCAACAATAGCGTTTATTCTTTCAGAATGTTTTAGCAGATTAGTTGTATTTTCTAGTTCAATAGACAACACCCTAATCTTGTCTTCAAGTGGCAACTGATTTTTCTGAAGAAACTCTCTTATGTTTTTCAAAGTTTTAGTGTAGTGTTATAAGCTTGAACTTGTATAAATTATTCATTTTTTGTTCATTAAGTTTTCATTATGCTGCTTTTGAAGTTCATTATACTTACATTACACAACAAATAGGGCAGTTATGTAATCCTCAGATAGTGACACCCAAGATAAGAGCAAATTCTCCAGCTTCCGCTGCAAGTACTGGACTTCTAGTATCAGCTCCAGTGATCAAAGTTGTATAATCTTGCAGGCACCTTCTTTAATTGCATCCTTAGTATCACAACCAACAATCCTTTTACCAAAACTCTTTAGGAGCAATAACTCCATCACTCTGACCATCATGCTCTGTCCAATCAACCAATGTATCAATAGTGATCAAGGCTTTGGAATCTTCTTCCTTCTTTCCAATCTCCTGAATCTTGAATGAGGAATATCTCTGCTTGTCATTTCCTCCCTTTGCCCTGCATTCTCTAGCAAAGTGGCCTCTTTGAAGACACTTGTAACATCTGACCTTCTTCTTGTTGAACCTAGCAGATTCCTTCTTATCAAAATCAATCTTCCTTCCAGCTTTCTGCTCAAACTTGTGTACTCTAACAGAAAGCATAGCCATTTGCCATTTTAAGTCCATCTCCTCCAGATCTAGTTTTTCTATCTGATCAAAATCTTCATAAGCCAGTTGTTGTTCTGGCTTAGTATCAGCAACAAAAGATTGAAGAACATCTTCAATTACATTACCAGATCTTTGAGACCTAGTCTTAGAGTTAGATGGAACAGTGTAGGTATTAGAGAGGATAGCTATGACTATCGGCTCGCACTTCTATGACATCTTTTTTGCTAGCAATGGTGGTACTTAACAAATGCAGAATGGCCTTGGACATGGCAGATTGGCTTGAAGAAAAAGTAGGTTTCCTTTGATATCTACCATCAAGTGTCTCTTAACCTTGAGTACAAATCATCAAAAAGACGAAGTCAAGTCCACTTTGGTTTCAAGGTTAAAGCTACCTAAGCCATGATAAAGGCAAGCTCTTAGAACTTAGATTAATATCTTCATCCTCAGGGAGCTTGGCCTTGAGTTGGTTAAGTGACTCAGAATCTTTTAGCATCCTGTCATATCTTTATGCTATCCTCTGCTTCACTAATTCTGAATCTGAAATTTCTTGCTTCAGCATTGACTTTCTTATTATCTCTTGGATTCGACATCTTCCACCAAAACTAGCTTTAATCTGCATTCCATATATCCCTAGCATCATCTTATATAATGGAAATCAGCCTAATAATCATCTGAATAGACATTGAAGCAAGGTAGTTCTTGCCTTTGACTTCCCTCCATTAGCTGAACAACAATGTGTTCATCTTGGCGTTAGGCGGGAAGAATAATGACCCCTTCCATCATGATCTCTTCAGTCATCTTTCAAGCTATTTGCCATTTGTATCACATTTAGTTATTTATATCATTGTTTGTGATCCAGTATTCCATTTTCTTTAGCCCAGACCTCTTACTCTCCTTCCTTCAAAATAAGACTTTGCCTTGTTGTTTGAGTCAGTCGATAATGATTTGAGGATTGAATGTTCGTGGTTGGTTGGGATGGTGGCTTCACCTCATGAACACTTAGCATCATCGCTTTCATGTCTGATCCTGCCAATTTTTCGAAAGGTGTAGTAGAGGAGGTGTTTGGTTTGTTGAGGTTATAAGGATTCTTAAATCTAGAATATTGTTATTATGAGGTCTCTCAACAAGCTCTGATAGCCACTTGTTGGGATCCCACTCTAGATAGATCTTTTACAGCCTGTAAGGATGGTGATTAACCTATGTAATTCACAAGCTAATCATAAGAGAGCTATTGCTTAAGAAGCTAATGTCCTGTGCAGATATAGTCACAACTAATAAAGTGAACAGGACTAATAAACTAAAAGATCCTTCTATGGATTTTTCTATTAATTAACAAGGAGGAAAATGTTGTTTTGTCTAGATCTATGCAATTTCCCTAAGCCGTTAGGTTCTCTTTTAGTAGAGAAAACCCTTATCAGCATTTACTAAAAACGTTGTGAGAGATGATATGATGAATATCTTCCTGTATTAGTTCATGCATATCCTCACCTCTAACTAACTACAATCTTATCCTGGGAATAACCTATTTGACTCTTACCAGGGACTAAGTATTCTACCTTTAGGAACTAAATTAGCCTATAGTAAGACGAACTATGATAATAACCTTCCAGCAGATAGCTACCATACTGCCAGTAGGACTACTACCTACAGTAGGAACTACATACACTACTTTCGTAAAAAACTAAGTATTACAAATATTCTAACAAGTCTTCAATCAATCATTACATGTCTTCATCAACATTAATGTCTTTAGTTGAAACTTCTCTTGTTATCATTGACTGAATAAGCATTAATAATTTAATAGTATTTAAGATGACTTTTAATTACCAACAATCTCCCTTAAACTGAGAAATTCATTTGGATTATCATCAAGTTTCTTCATTAAAAGCTTCTTAATCTCCAGGAGGATGCTTCCAAACACTTCTTTACATCTTAAGTTGTTTTATGATTAATTTAAGAATCAAGGTAATATCTTCATCAATTCCAATTATCATTCACCCTCAACATTAGTTATAATAGTTAAGTAATCTGTAACTTTTTAATGGATTAAAGAATCAAAGTTTAGTATTCATTTGTTCTTCTTAATACTATTGTGTAGATTTGCATATAAATAAGTATTCATAGTCAGTGTTTCTCTATAGTCTATATGTATTTTATACATGGTGGCTATCACCCTTAGCAGGTGTAAAGGTTCTGTTCATTTTGGAACTCACAAGTGTATCAGTGCCTGATGACAAACTCTGAGTAAGGAAGAACAAAACTAAAACCAAAACAAAGCTTTTATAAACCTTTACCTTAAACAATCACATCCATGGCAGGAGAAGATGATCATAATACTTTAACAACCAACCCACCAAAATTACCACCACCAACACACAAGCCCTCACATGAAAAGATTAGACTTATGTACACTAAAAAGCTAGAATGCAAGGGCTTAAAGTCACCCCCTAGCACCAGGGGAGACTTAGTGCTAAATCAAGGGCTTATTTGACAGCTTTTTAAAAGCTGTCAAATAAGCTCAAAATTAAAAGATAAGTTAAAACAGCTAATTAACACCAAGGAGAGAACTTGTGCACCAATTTTTAGCTTCTAAAACACTACTAATCTTGCTGATTTTAAAGAGTGAAAAAGGGCTTTCAGCTTTAAAAATTTTGACACTTAAAAACTTGGCAGCTTTGACTCATCACAGTCAAATGACCAAAGGGCTTGGTCAGCTTGTTTTGAACACACTAAAACACCACTTTTTGAAACCTCAACTCACAATTACAAGAGCTTATTAAATAAGCTCTTGTAACTTTTTCTAAAACACCACAGTTTTGAGAGATACTTGCAATAACTTAAAAACAAATTTTGACTGAAAGAATGTTGGAAAAACAAGCTTAAACAAGCTCAAATACTTAAGCTAAAATTCACTTGTGACCCAAACCCATACCAAAAACCTTTTTTGACCCGTTTTAAGTGTTAACCCAAACACCCCCTTAAATGACTTGTTTTTAAGATTTAAGGCTTAAATGGCTGTTTTAACTCACACTTCTTAAAGAGAATTGACAAATAAGCACTAAACAGCATAAGTGAACAATAATAAGCAAGAAATAAGCACTCTAATCAGCTAAAATAGAATAAGCTATAAAAATCTAAAAATTAAGGCTTTAAAGGGAAAATTTCAATAACCTTTGTCCAAGCTTTTACAAGGACTTCTTGAGCCCTCAAGGGCTTTTACCTACAAGCTCTGGCTTATAAATAAGCCAGTGAATAAGCCAATAAGCTCTTCCAACTTTAGCTTATCTTCCAAATGGCTTATTCTTGATTTTTCCAAACAAAAACTTATAAAACTTTAAACTATGGAGAGTTTAAGCTTTATAAGCTTAATCAAACTTCCATAAGAGCTTATAGAAGCTTATTTAACATATATAAATAAGTTGATTTAAGCCTTTAATGTAACATAATAACTCAGAATATTGGGTATCAAAACCTTAAAACTCAACACATATCATTAAACTTGCAAAAAGGTACAAAAAACGTTGCAATAAGCTGTAAATAACTGAAAGAAAACATAAAAATGACTAAATTAAAAAGCAAAAGAGTTCTACACTCTGCTAATCGCGCACATAGCCTCCTATTTATACTAAAATCCTAACCATTCAATCATGAAAGAGTTTCTTCTGTGAAGACTCAAAGTCTAAATCCCAGCCAACCAGGGTCCTTGTCTTCTGTTAAAATGAACACGGCCATTGATTCGATACTTTTCATGGGAGAAATTGGAGGAGAATGCCAACATGCAAGGGCTGAATATTTGGTGGAAAAGATAGTGAGAGGGGAATGTGCTTATCCAAAAGTGGAGAAGAAATGCGGAGGAAAAAGAAGGAAAATCCCGTGACTTGTTTGGAAACAATGGCGGGAAAAGGTTATGAGTATCAATAGCAAAGGTTGTGTTTTGACGATCTTTGGTCCTACAAAGATGTATTGTGTTTGCACCCAAGTCCTTGGATTTAAAATGGGTAGAAGTTTTGGCAAACCACCCCCCAAGGTGTTATAAGACCCTTTGCAACCTACGTCCTTATAGTTATAACCTATGGGACTTAGAATGGCTGTATTCACCCCATTTGGTTAACTATTCCCACATTGGCAGATTTCACCCTTCTCTTCTTTTTCTTCTTTTTCTCTTTAAACAAGTTTAGGGATTTACAAGTTTAGTCCCTAAACTTGCTTTCTGACTTTTTGGCTTCGGGTGACTTGGTTACTTTTCAGGCTTTTTGTTGGACCTGGACTTTGTCTTTTTCTTGCTTTCCCATTCCTTCCCGGTTTTGTCTTTTGGCTTCGTTTTTTCTCATTTTTCTTAGTTATCCTTCCTGCACCAACACAATTAGCAAAACAAGCGTATATTTGGCAATTTAAGTCCGTATTTGGTATTTTACTCGTTATTTAAAGTAAAAGTTTATGTGTAATTAAAACACATACCAGTTCTGTTCTTTTTATATATTACTTCAAGGGAAGTAGCACGTGCTTTATTTTGTTTTAGTCATTATCAACTTAGGTAAGAAATTAGGAATTATTATTGATTAGATAAGAACATAACAAATGAAAATGGAAGGAACTAAAAGACAAAGGAGGAATTCTGTCAAAAGAGAGAAGATTACAGAAGATTCCTAGAAGAATAATTATAAAAAGTTAGAAGATTGTATTATTCCTAAATACTTTCTCCTTGTAAACTAATATCCTAGTATAATAAAAGATATATAGTTGTATAGTTATATCTGGGTGTCAAGATTGAACGCAGAAAATAATGTGGTATGTCGCTAGCGTCAAGTCCCTCTAAGTAGACGCCAGGGTTTGGTTGTTTTAACCTCAAGAACTTTAATTCCATTATAGTTAGATAACACTGTTTCTATACCATTGATCAATGTTAGAAATTGAGGCTTGTAGTAGTCATGACAAAAAGAGACATGAGAAACCTGTTAGTAGTATCATTGATATTGTCTTAAATTCTGCTGCAATGTTTAAGAATCATTTGTATTCACGCTAGAATAGTAACTAAACAATCCTGAAGCTTACAAACGATTTTCTTTATTTTCACATAGGACTGTACTAAGGTTTTTAATAGATTTAATGAAAGAAAACTATCTTAGTTTTTTGATTTCTTTTCATTACAAAGGGTGAAATTCGTGAAGATCATAAACCCTAATTCATAGAAAAAGCATGGTTTTCTTTATTCGATGTAATGTATGGTAAATTAAACGATGATGTGGCAAGACAATACACAACCTTCTGTATACAACATAATGGTTGAATTGGTTCAGAATCATTATATACTAAATTTGAAAACTAACAAAGGTTGTCAGAGAATCTTTCGTTAAGTTTTCTTTGCAATAGAGGAATTTTAGAAATCCCTAAACTGATATGATTGCTACATAATCATTTCTTGTTAATGTGTGTCGCATGAAGGATGAAGAGCACAGGTGTGTTAACTTGTAGGATTTTATGGAGATGTCATGTTTTGTAAGAACAAAAACCAAGAAAACCTATGTCCTAATCGTAATATTGGTTTCTATCAGACATGGTCCGATGTAGATGGTTGTTTGATCGACATCAGTTCTTTATGTGGTGGTCACAAGACAAGCTATAGGTGGATAGAGAATATTATAGTTTGTGCTTGATTTGTGACGTGAAGCTATTGCTCAAATGAATTAATGAAACATTCCTTTAATCATGGTGTCCACAAAAAAATGGGAGAAAGCCAAAAATATATTAGTACTGTTAAGTACTTTGTGATGTTCGTGTATTAGTACTGCTTGCTCAAGGTAGTTAATACTGTTCGTGTACTATTAGGATTAAAAGGTTAGTACTGCCATGATCTTCATTAGTACTGCTATGCTACTAAGTTTGTACTACTCAAAGTTCAAAGTGCTTGGGATCACGAGAGTGCACGTGCTATCAAGGTATAATAGAACTCGCCTATACTTTATCGGTAGTACTAGTGTGTTTGAATTATTATACTACTTAGAGTGCGGTTGGATTATGTCAATGTTACTATGGCTCAAAAAGAAAGTTTTAATGCAACAGCTTTTTAGTTTGAATTAATACAAGGATATAACAAAAAGTAGTTTGAAAAAGTTTAAAAGACTACAGTTCAAACATCATACAAACAAGGAGTTTTGTTCTCGAGTTAAAAAATCTCGAACAGATAACACACCACAGAAAGATTTTGGTTGTTTGGTTTTAATATTCTAAAAAGTTTAAAGGCTCGTAAATTTATTGGATTAATGATTACAAATCGGGGTTGTATTTATCACTTATTTGGAGTTGAAGTAGGGTTTCATAGGTTTATGTTCTTATCATATCTCAAATGGCTTACAAAATTTAGAGGTAACTTGTTTGTGTTTTCAATGTTGTGATGAAGACTTGACGAATCTAGCAAAGGTGTGTGATCTAACTTATGGTGCTCAATGCTTACATTTGCTATCACTTTGGTCTGGTGTCTTATAGAAGATGAGGATAATTGTCAAGAGGTTGCAATATACTTATATTTCACAGATTTATTTATAAGTTTGACGTCACGTGGATAGTACAAGATATAAGACACAAGTTTGGGTTATTCTACTTCAACATCAAGTTCATTATACTTAATTTTCTTCATCAGTAATCATTACATAAAGCTTACAGAATTGAAGATTCAAGAAATGGTTAACATATGGGTTTCAGGGGAAGCTTATTGTTAAAATGTCTAACCATTTATATGTGGCATTGAGGTGAAGGTTTTTACTACTGCTAGTTATTATTACTGCTGCTAGTGTGAGTTTCTACTACTCAAGTTCATTTTTCTTATTGTGCTTAATGGTGGGTAATTTGAGGAATTATAAGGCTTGGATTAGAAGTGTGATATTGGTTTGTAGTGGTCAAGTTCAAAGTTACTTATATTCACAAGTTCCCTATTGGATTATGACAAAAAGGGGAAGAAGATGTTAACATGTACAATTAGAAACTTATAGATCCTTGGTGTGGCATGGTACAAAGGAAATCTACTTAAGGGAAAGTTTTGTTTCATTTAGGGAGATGATTACATCTCAACTTCAGGGGAAGCTTTGACACGACTTTGTTTGTTTTGTCATCATCAAATAGGGGAAGATTGTTGGGATTCTTGATTTGATGAGACAAAATGAATAAAAGAATGAAACAAAAGGACTTAAAACGCAAAAGAATAATTCTTCAAAAGATGGAAGATTTTGAAGATTTAAGAAGATCTCCTTAAGAAGATAAAGATAACAGAAGATAAAGTTTAATGTTTAAAAGATATTATTTGTTCTTATCCTCTGTAAAAGTCTTTGTTCTTATCCTTTGTAAGTCTTGGACTCCTTATGTTATAAAAGGAGGTTCAGACGTGTGGTTTAAGGGTGTATAGAAAATATAGTCGACTAAAAGTGTGTGTGTGTGTGTCTAGGCGTCAAGTCTTATTGTAGACGCCTAGGTTTGGTTGTTTTAGCCTCAAGGATCTTTGATTCCTTGTTATAGTTTAGATAACATGTTCTACCATTGATCAAGGTATAATTGGGGTTTGATGGAAACATATGAATGAAAAACATTATTTGATAATATACTGTTCTTTATTATTCCGCTACGTATTTATATTATCTGTAAAACATATCCTAGATGAGTCTAAACGATCTCCTCAGATAGCAACCCGGTCAACATCTTAAAGGCAAGTATTTTAAAAAGAAAACTTAACCTCATAACGGGAACTTATTCTTGGGCATGGTCTACTTTATGACTATGCAAAGGCTTGTGATTACGTTGCATCACAACCCGTGCTTCTTATATTCCATAAGTGTAGGTGTCAATGCGCTTATGTGTCATAATAAGAGAAATCTTATTTTTTTCATGGTGTTTGTTTTTCATTTTCTCTAAATTAAACCATACTTCATCAGAAAATGATTTTCAAAGACATTTGACCACTCAAACAATGACTACCACTCTTTAAATAGTAAATGGGTCATTGTTTGAGGGGGAGAAAATGTCAGATATCTTATTCATAAAATCAGTTTTGTAATAATGGAAAAGGTTTTAAACAATAACGGGTTAACAATTAAAGGGAGTTAATTAAGTTTATCGTATGTGAGCCTTAACTGTTATGTGTTTATGCCTTTAGGGAGTATATGGGCAAATATAAGTTTCTAGGTATGCTAGTTAAAACATTAGGGACTATTTGTGCCATTTGTTAAACTTTACTTGCCTAATAAAACTTATATACAAAAATACATAGGATATTACACTTGAGGGGGGGAATGTGTCAAAAACAAAACTTGTTTTATAACACACTCACCCTCCTCGTCATTTTTATACATAAACACACACTTAAAATCTTTTTTCCCTCCCAACTTCAAAATGCAAAATCATTATCTCCTAAATTGTCATTTCAAGCTGATTTCAAACAAAAGGTATAACTAAAATTTTGGTCTTCACACTCTCAACAACACGTCTCTCAAACGAATTATGTTTTTACATAGATTTGATCTCGAAAACCCTAAAATATTGAATTAGGGTTCATTAAAATCAAGACTAGCTAATAACCTAAATTGAGTGAGGGGTTTTGGTTGTTTTGGAGTGTAGAACACTCGTTCAAAACAACTTTTTATTTGGTTAACTTTTGATTAAGTTTTGTGTGATTCTTGTACTTGAAAATTTGGGTTTAGGAGAAATATTGTAAAATGTTTGTGGGTTTTGTGCTAGGTCTTGTGTATTATCTTTATTGAATATGTTTGAGCCTTTAAATCTCATCCTTGTTTGTTGTTTCGTGTATGAATGAACTAAAATGAATAAATGTACTTGTTTTTGTTCATACTTGATGATTAGCTGGCTAAACTATGTTATAAATGATCCTATGTGGTAATCATCTGAAATGTATGCTATTTGAACAAGCCTTGTTCCATAAAAATTATGTTTGTGGTATTAAGTGCCTTTGAAGGCAAGTTATCAACTTCGTGTATAAGGCGAGTTAACAACGCCTTCAGAAGGCGGGTTAACAACTCCCTTCAGAAAGCGAGTTAACAATACCTTCACGAGGTGATTTAACAACTCCCTTCAAAAGACAAGTTATCAACACCCCTTTAGAGGCGAGTTAACAACAAGCCCTTAGGAAGCGATTTAACAAATCCCTTTAGGAGGCGAGTTAACAACTTGCCTCACAAGGCGATTTAACAAATTTATATAGTAGGCGATTTATCAACCCTACATAGGAGGTGATTTATCAATTCCTTAATAGGAGGTGATTTAGCAATAGATTTTAAGGAATTTTAAGATTGAATTTTTCTAAAGGCAATTTTTAACTCAAGTTAGGTAGCTAATTAAAATTGGTTAATTAGGCAATCTAATCAAGTTAAGTAGGCTATATAACGATTTTCATCAAGAATATATGAACAAGTCTTAGGTTACCTTATTCTCTACAAGTTAGTTTAAATAGGATTCCCCAAAAAACTAATTCAGTTGTCTTAATGCCTTTCATGTTGTGCCCTATTAAGTTGCCCTTCAGATGATTAGATCTTATTCAATAATGTTAAATGCCTTAACGTGCCTGATCATTAAAATGATATCACAACATGAATCAAGCTTAAATGTTCATCAATCAAAAGGCCTTATAGTGTGTGTCATATAAAATTGGTTATATGTGTAAACTGTATTGGTCATATCTTAGCAGAAACATGAATAACACTCAAGCACAACACAGTCTCTATTCATAGGTCATCCATCAGATTTATGATTAACAAGAAGAAAGTCTCTCTTGATGTTGAAATATTCAGAGAAATTCTCTAGATTTGCCCTAAAATTCTAGGACAAGAGTTTGAAGACCTTCCACTGGAACAAGAAGTCCTCTCTTTCATCAAAGATCTTGGGCACACTAGAGACATCACCTATCTTACTGATGTGAATGTTGACTACTTACATCAACCATGAAGAGCATTTGCTACCGTCATCAACAAGTGCTTAAGTGGAAAAGAAACTGGAATGGACAAGATTCGTCTATTTCGTGCTCAAATCCTCTGGGGTATGTTCCACAAGAAGAACGTTGATTATGTGTATCTACTCTAGGAATATTTCCTGTTCTAGATTGAAAACAAAGATGCTAAGAAGACAAACAAGATGTCATATCCCAGATTCACAAAGGTCATCATTAATCACTTCATGTCAAAGGATCAGTCTATATCATAGAGAAACAAGATGTTTTGGCACACTGCTCGAGACACCATGTTTACTTATATGAGGTGTATCTCCAGACATGAAGATACTTAAGTATATGGTACCCTTCTCCTGAAACACTTAACAAATCAAGCAATGTTGGAATCCAAAGCTTACCAGACATACTATGCTTTTGCTTCTAGAGAAAAAGCTCCCAAACTAAAGTACATTCGAAAGAAAGCTGATTCTGACACATCTCCGAAGAAGAAGCCTGTTCAAGCTACTAAAGGTACCAGAATCAAGTAAAAAGCTAAGGTGGCTAAATTAGACAAGAAGAAACAACCTGAAAAGAAGACAAAAGCCAAAGGTTTAGCTGTATAATCTGAGGTTGCATTATCTGAAGCTAAACAACTAAAGCTGGCTACCAAGAGAAGCAAGAAAGACTTTCACATGTCTCACACAAGTGGCTTAGGTTATGGAGTTGACATTCAGTTAAAGGTTCCTGATGAGCAACAACAAAAGACTTCTGGTACAGATGAAGGAACTGGTACTATACCAGGGGTTCCCGATGTACCTACATATGAATCTGAAAGTAAGAAAGAGTCTTGGGGAGATAGTGAAGATGAATATGATAATGATAATGATGGTGATAATGATGATGATGGTGATAGTGATGATCATGAGGATGACAGTGATGACAAAAGAATAGAATTTGATAGAGATGAGATTCCTGATCCGAAACTAACTAATGTAGATTAGACTGAACATGAAGAAGAAGAATATGATGATGAATTCTATGAAGAAGAAGAAAGCATTGATGATGAAGAAACAATGTATGATGATGAAGACAATGAGGTCACTAAGGAGTTGTATGAAGACGTGAATGCTAATTTGGTAAATGTAGACACTAAAATAACCAATGCTGATCAAGGTGCCTCATATCAACAAAATGTTTCTCAATAGTCAGGATTTGAGCAAGTAGAGGAAGACGCTCATCTGACTATTACTTCAGTCCATGACATACAAAAGGCTGATGAACCTATACAAAGTTCTTCTGTCTCCTCTGATTTTACAAGCAAGCTACTAAATCTTGAGAATCCATCTCTAGCTGATAATGAGATTGCTTCATTGATGGAAACCTCAGTTTGTCATGCAACGACAATTCCTAAAAACACATCCGGTTTTACTACAACTATTCCTCCACTACCTCCGTTCTTCAATCCTCTACAACAAGAAGTAACACCTACACCTACACCAATAACTTCAGTGACTACAACATCACTTCTTGCACTTCCAGATTTCGCTTCTGTATTCAAATTCAATGAAAGAGTCTTCAACTTGGAAAAAGATGTGTCTAAGATAAAGCAAGTTAACCAGTATGCTCAAGCTCTCTCCTCCATTCCTGTTATAGTTGATCATTACATGGATAACAAACTTAGAGAAGCGATAAACAAGGCCATTCTAGCACATAATTTAGACTGCAGGCAAGAAGCTCAAGATGAGAAGAATGCTTACATAGAACTCGTTGAGATGTCAATGAGAGCTCTTGTTAAGCAACACTCAACTTCCTTAGATTCTTCCTCAAGCAGTATCAGATTTTGCAACTCCTGTGATATAGAAAAATGTAACAGAATCAATAGAAGTTGCTATCTTGACAAGGTCTTCTTCACAACCAACGTCTACTTAGGAGGCAGCCACATCACTCTCCCAGTTTGAGCTTACAAAGATACTGATAGACAAGATGTAGAAGAACAAGTCATATGATAAAGCTGACTACAAAAAGAAGCATTATGATGCACTGGTCGAGTCGTATAACACTGACAAAGATCTCTTTGATTCATATGGTGAAGTCTTTTCATTGAAAAAGACTTAAGACGATAGTGACAAAGATCAAGACCCCTCCACTGGATCAGACCGAGGGAAGAAAAGAAGGAAATCGAGTAAAGATGCTGAGTCCTCTAAAGATTCAAGGTCTAAGGAAAAGAAGTCTTCAAGCACCTCCAAAGATGCTTCCTAGTCTCAACATAAGTCTTCCGACAAGTCTTCCCATGCAGAGGAGCCAAGTCATACTGTTGAAGACTCAGGAATGCAACAAGATCAAGAGTTCGTCACGGGAGACAATGATGAACAACCCGCTGACAAGGAGGTTACCAAAGCTGACTGGTTCAAGAAACCCGAGCGACCTCTAACTCCTGATCCTGATTGGAGTAAGAGATGACAAGTTGACTTTCGACCTCCTCAGACCTGGATTAGTCAAGTTGCGTGGTATGTGCTTAAATACACATACCTTTTACCTAATAAAACGTCCCTAAATGACCTAAAACAGATGAAAAATACAGTGTATATGTTTGTTTTGGTTATTGTGTTGTGCAGGTAACGAATATCCGCAAAAGGACTAAAATAATGCAAAACGAACAAAACCGAGCACGGTAATGGAATAAGCGCGAAAAATCGAAGCTAAAGGCGTATACATTTTTAATGGGCTAACCCGTACCCATTTTAATAGGTCGGGTCAGCCCATTAAGGGTTATACTTATTAACCATAAGCCTTAACCCATTTAGTATAAATCCTAAACCCATTTCATATCTATGTCTAGCCAAATTAAGCCCAAGCCTAATAACCTGACCCATGTCACCCTTTTATAAAAATAGGTCAACCCGAGTCAAAGATACTGTTTATCTTTTACCCTTTTCCCTCTTTAATCCCATTTACCCTCCATACACACACAGGTTAAACCTCTTCACCCCACGCTTAATGCAATTCTAGAAGGAAAGCCTGCCACCTATGACACTACTTGTCCAGCTTGGCAATCCCAAGGCCAATGATTGGTTGATGGGACGTGGAAGGGTGATCAAGGGCTCACAAGTAATGGATTGAAGATCAAGGGCTAAGATTGAATGGATTAAGGAGCGTCTCATGGCCTAGAAGCTTCTTCATGGTGCTATAAATAGAAGAGGATATCACACACATAGAGGCAATCTAGTGGTAAGGTTTAGAATAGGGAGTAGTGAAAATTAGTCAATACTTATTTTCCAGCTTATTGTCATTTATTTTTAGGCATTTCCTTTTTAGCAATGTAATTTCCATTTTATTTTAATAAAATTCTGTTTCTTAAATTCCTGTTTTTAAAATTCAGTTAAGGGATGCAAGAATCATACGAGTGCAATGAGCTAGGGGTTGCTCGAGTGTCAAAGTAGATAGCTTGGGATGATTAAACGAGGTTGATAGGAGCAAGACTTCACTGAGGATAATGCAAGCTCGCCTTTTTGTTTCAAGAATGGAGTATGGTAAAAGTCTCTCTTGTTGGAATAGATGGCTTGGAGTGCCCACCTTTTTGTTTTGACAAAAGGAGGAAAAGAAGTGTAGGATATCATATTTCACAGCCCCGGTGATGATTCTTGGATTAGGCTAGTTTCTAGAGAGAGAAACACATGGAGAGATATTTTCTAGTGAGAGAAACTCTATGTGTAAAATGGAAAATGAATAAATGACTAGCTACATCTTCCAAAGTTGGAAGAGGTATTTATAGTTCTTACAAAATACAGGGTATTAGTACCCGGTTTAAAACCGAAAATCATACGATTAACTATTAAACTACGAGCTATAATAAACAGTAAAATACACGGGGTGACCGAGTCTTTTTCTAATATCTAACAATCTCCCCCTAAGGGAGGTCACCCCTGAAAATACTAAACTTAATCACTTCAGTCTTTAGCTCGTAGACATTTGATTCTTCATTTGATATCTTGTACATTTGGGGTAGTGATCTTTTGATTCATCATTGACTTGTCTTTGATTGTGATCTTGAGTTTTCTTGAGATCATCAGCCAAGCATAATCTTACATCATCTTGTAATGAATCGCCATCTTGTGCACTTGTGAAGAAATAAATGATATCAGAGTTTGCGGAAGCTTTGACACCTTTATGAGATCTTTCATAACTTCATAACAAGTGTAGGTCGTGTCTGAGCATTCGGTTATTCACTTGACATTTCTGGTACTGGGTATCTCCATCTCCATCTTTAAATTATCCTGTAATGAAACAGTTAGCAATAAAGAGAAAATTGATTTGAAAAATCAGTCTAAGTGTTAAATTATGAAAATATTTTGTAACACTTCGAGAGTTTTGATTGTTTGTCAAATGTTCAATAACCGTTAATTCATATACTAGAACAAGTTTGATTCACGTAGAATCGCACCATCATTTCTTTCCAGTTGACACAAGTTTGATTCTTGTAGAATCGCACAAGTCACCTACCAAGAGCTTGTTTGATGTTGGCTCTAGTAGGATTTCCATCTTCATTATGAAAACCTTCATTTCACTCAGATGTTCTGGCAATATCACAAGGATAATACGTAGGACTCTAAAGATAGTCTTCTTTCCACAGTGTGTGAAAGACAAGAGAATTGGAAATGTGTCCTAACGAGATTAATTGATGATCTCTTGGCTCTAGACTCAATAGTGCGTTTAGGTTCTAGTGATCGGAGGCTGGAGCTGACTGCCACCTTTTCAATATCAACTGACTCGGAGTGAGAAAGTCAATAGATAACGTGTTTAGTCTCCGTGAGAAATGAAACAGAAATCTTTTGAGAGATTCTGAGTGGCTAGGGAGGGTTGTGCATTGCATCACTGGGTCCATGATGTCAGTCTTCAATGTCAGCAATCATCATCGTGATTCTGACAGCATATGTATTGACCCGGTTTCTGCCTAAGTGTATGGAGGGCTTCTTTCTTTACACCCTTTATCCTTACTATTCTTTTTAATTCTTCAACCCCTTCAGTGCTTACCGAGACTTCATGACTAGAACCTTGTTGGGTTTATTCCAGTACTAGCTCCATCTCAGTCGGCACTATTCCCTTATTCTCACTTTTTCTCCTTTTTTATGTCATACCTAAGGACTTCTACACTAACTAGTGGATTGTCCCTGGGCAGATCCCTCCGGTTCTGGCTGGATCATTGGAACTTGTACCTAACCTTACCAACCTTATATCTCCGATAATGTAAAATGCATGGTCAGTCTTTTGGTACAGTTCTCCTCTCCATAAAACCAATTGAAAAATTCAATTAAGGTACTTATGATATAAATATCAAAGCATTTTATACCTTGATTGTTTTTACTCTTCAGAAACGTTCCCCCTCAAAATGTGCATCGGTATTTGAAATTGTTTAGCACGTTTGGGCGGAGTATACACACGAGTCTTAATAATCACATTTTTATTATTCACATATTTTAATCACATTTTCTCCCCTTATCAAAATTTTTAAACCCTTTGACATTTTGGATATCAATTGATTTAAATATGTTAAAAAATTTGGAGAAAAATGTGCCAATTATTCACAAGTCGTATATGAAACATATTAATGCTCCCTCTCAATCGTTGAGGGTCATAGATTATTCCTACACATAATCATCAAAAGATATACTACTTATTATTTATACTGTACATGATATATTATTTACAATAAGATAATATTGACCTTAGTGTCAGAGTGACGATGTCACTCTATTCTACTGATCAGTCTGTAGTCAATATCTCTTAGTCGTTCACCGACAAAGCTTTCCAGACTTCGAAAGATTCTCTTGATCTTTAGTCTTCTCTCAATCACCTCGATAAAGTCTTCACTCTTTCTTTTGTCGTCTTCAGTCCATTTCCTATTCTCCATGCCCTTATTAAACTTGAATTGCTTGAAATCTTTAACCATGAAATCCAGCTTTTCTTTAATTCTTGTCAACATTCCATCGCTAAACTTGTGCACCTCATCTTTTCTCATCATCTTCCTATTATCATCCCTGTCTCTGTAGATCACTGCTCTTGGTTTGAAGACAATGGTGTAATCTTCTTTGAAAGGAAAATCAGATGCATCCCAATTAGGTTGTTCCAGATTAAGCTTAGTTTGATAGCTCTCAATGCCCAGCTGTAAGTCTTCTACACGTTTCCTTATGACAATGTTTCTGGTCCATAAATTGACCGCGTTGTTCAAATTAACCTTGTCTTGCTTTGGTAGGTGGTTGAGCTTCCCTTGAATATGAATGATGTTCAAGTCTTCAAAGTCATTTATATGAAGACTTTTGAAATCCTTTTCTGAGATCTTGTACTCATTGTAGTTAGCTCGGCGTAGAACTATCTCTCTCAAGTAGTTGTATTCATATCTTTCATAAGTCTTGATACTTATAACACTGAGAATTCGCATATGGGATCTGACTGCATCACGATCTGAGGGCTCACTGTGTTTGTTGATGTAGAATCGCTTTCTGCTAAACCACCAGTGTGTGATACCATAAGCTGCACTTATGTCATATACTTGCTCACTTTCAATCCATAATGACGAAACTAATTCTTCAAGTCCAAAGTCTTGATAAAGAGCGGCTTTAAGCTTGGATATTGATAAAGCTCTGATACCAAAAATGTGATTAAAATATGTGAATAATAAAAATGTGATTATTAAGTCTCGTGTGTATACTCCGCCTAAACGTGTTAAACAATTTCGAATACCGATGCACATTTTGAGGGGGAGCGTTTCTGAAAAGTAAAAACAATCGAGGTACAAAACGCTTAATGAACCTGTCATATTTCGCTTGTTTAAAAACTAACATATTTCGCTTGAAAATCTGTCATATTTCGCTTGGAATCAACCAGTCATATTTCGCTTGACAAATGTCATATTCCGCTTGGAATCAACCTGTCACATTTCGCTTGATTCAAACCTGCATATTCTGCTTCCTTCAAACCAACATATATTCCGCTTCCTTCAAACAGAAGGTTAACTTCGAGTAAAACACGTATTTTTCCAACAAAATCACCAAAAACACACCCCTTTTGACGTTGAACCTTGATTTTTCTTGCACAACTAGTTGCCTTATGCCTAGATCTTACTTAAAAACATAACACTAAACACATCTAAGCTTAAAATTCTGAGATTTGATTTTCAAACCAAAAACCAAAAAGTAACTAAGGAACACGATTTAATCATGATTAGAACGCACACAAGCTCACGAAATCACCACATAGCTCTAATACCAATTGTATGATATCAACTTTCACAGCCCAGATGATGATTCTTGGATATGGCTAGTTTCTAGAGAGAGAAACACATAAAGAGATATTTTCTAGAGAGAGAGTGTATGTGTTAAAGTATAAAATGAATAATGACTAGCTCACCTCTTCTAAAGTTGGAAGAGGATTTTATAGTTCTTACAATATACCGGGTATTAGTACCCGGCTTAATACTGAAAGTCATACGATTAACTATTAAACTATGAGCTATAATAAACAGTAAAATACACGGGGTGACCGAGTCTTTTTCTAATATCTAACACAGTCATTCAAAATTTGCACTAGAAACATCCAACTAAATGTTTGTTTCCATTAACATACACAAATGACCCTAAATTTCAGCAAGAAATG
>BQNB010022450.1:40804-62985 GCA_026074375.1 Tanacetum coccineum | reverse complement strand
ACCTACACGAAAGAACCTTCAAACAAACCCAAACCCATAAACCTAAGGGAACGCAGGGTTCAAGGGACACAAGACCAGTCTGGAACAACATCAATAGGGTGAACCATAGTAACTTCTCAGGAAACTCTAGGTACCCTCACCAAAAGAGGTCTTTTATCCCATCAGCAGTACTTACAAGGGAAGGGTTGAAAAGTACTGCCAGACCAAAAATGACACAAACAGTACCTTCAAAAAGTACTGCTAATGTGTTTTATCAAGGTACTGCTAGACCAAGAGTACCACAAGCAGTACTTTCACAAAGTACTGGTAGACCTTATTATCCAAGGATGGATAATATAAGACCTAGAACCTCAAGTTTTTCACCATCAACAAGGTCTTCTACCACAAGGACTCCTCACAGACCACAAAGACCCAAGAAAATTATGAAATCTATCTGGGTTAAGAAAGAAAGTACTGTTGGATCACAAGCAGTACTTCCACAAAATGTAAGTGTCAAAGGGAGTGCCATGATAAATCCAACACAAACATGGAGACCAAAAGGGGCTTATCTAGATTCTGTGAATAGGGATAATGGATCTTACACACTCAAGCAATTTGAGTATGTAACTCCATTAGGGGTATCCAAGTCAGTTATGACTTGGGTCCCTAAAAGAGTCTAATTCTTTAAATTGTTTGTACAGGGCAATCCAGAAGAAGATCTCAAAGATTATGCTATAATTGACAGTGGTTGCTCTGGAAGTATGACAGGAGACAAGGACAAGCTGTCTGATTTTAAAGAACTCAAAGGTGGTTATGTGGCTTTTGGAAATGATCCCAAAGGAGGAAGAATCATGGGCAAAGGAACCATCAAGACATCATGCATAGACTTTGAGAAAGTCAGCTATGTGGACGAGCTTAAGTTCAATCTCCTATGAAAACCTTGTTTAATGGCTCTGATACCACTTGTAGGATCGATATACCTTAGTATAATAAGCCTTTAGCCTGTAAAGGATGTTACTTCCTTGAATAAATCCAAGTTGGTAACAGTGAAACACTGATGTAATACTATCAACTATGCGGAAACTAGTTAACAGTATCAAGAAGAACACACAATGATTTAACAAACGGTTTGTATTATAACACCTTGAATCTGCCTAAGTTTGCAGATCCCTAATACAATACTTATCTCTAATACTTCTAACTAATGCTTTTTGTTGTGTCATATTAATGCCTTCCTAGAGATCCTTTTATAAACGTAAGGATAACTCTAGTAGGTGTACAGTCCTTGTATGACACAAATACTAATTAATACTAATCACTAATGTAACTGTTACATGATAATTACTAATGCAACCGTTTAACTAATAATCCTTTAAAGTTCCTTTAATAACGGCAGTACTTTACTTTTTCATCTCTAAGCAGGCAGTACTTTGACCTTCAACTTAGCAGTACTTTGACCTTCTGACTTGTATTTCCTAACAATCCTAAGATAGTTTCTGTGCTCATCAATTGTCTCTGTCCTTAATTTAAGCTTCTTTGATGGCTGTTCTTCTGTAACCGTAGCTTTTCTCTTCCTTAAGAGTCTCTTCGCATCTCTCTCTTATAGTATTGCAAGGACTCCACAGCAAAATGGTGTTGCGGAAAGAAAGAATAGGACTCTCATTGAAGCAGCTAGAACTATGCTAGCAGACTCACTTTTACCTTATTCAATTTTGGGCTGAAGCAGTCAATACTGCTTGTTATGTGCTTAACAGAGTTTTGGTGACTAAACCTCAGATGAAGACTCCTTATGAAATTTTGATGGGCAAGATCTCCTAACATCAGTTTCATGAGACCTTTTGGATGTCCTCTGACTATACTTAATACCCTAGATCATTTGGGTAAGTTTGATGGCAAGTCAGAAGAAGGCTATCTGTTGGGATACTCTACTAACAGCAAAGGTTTTAGAGTCTATAACAGGGTCACAAGAAAGGTTCAAGACTGTCTTCATGTAATCTTTCTTGAGAATCAGGAGAATCAAAAAGGAAAAGGCCCTGATTGGATGTTTGATCTTGAACTTCTAACTCCTTCAATGAATTACATTCCTGTAAGGAAAGAAAACAATGCTGATTTAGGAGAAAAAGTATCAACTTATGATGATGTTGAAGATTTAGATGCCCAGCAGTTTATTGTTCATGGTCCAAGCATTAATACAGTTCAGCATAAGCATTCAGAGGAACGTACTGCTGACAAAGAAGTTCCATTGTCCTTTGAAGAACAAGCTCTACATGATGAGCTTGTGAGTTTGATGCATCAAGAATCTCTTGCTAAACTTCATAATGATGCTCAAAGGAATGCTTTTGAAAAGGAAAAGAAGAGAATAGCACTTGAAAAGGGAAAAGAGTGTGTCGACAGTACTTTCACTCTAAGTACTGTTAATACACCTCCTTAAAGTACTGGCAATACACCTACAAATTCTGATGATGATATTCCAAAAGATGGTGTTTTCTCTACAAACTCTTTTGATGCTGAAAATACAGACACTGAGGAAGGTGGAGCAGCTGACTACAACAACATGGATCCTACCATTGATGTCACCTCTACTCCTACACTTAGAATTCATAAGATTCATCCTCAAAGTCAAATTATTGGTAAAAGTACTGCTGGGGTTCAAACAAGAAGAAAGCTTAAAGAAAGTGCTTCTGACCAACACCAAGCCTTGCTGTCTTTTATATACAAGCAAAACAGAACTAACCACAAAGATCAACAGACCTGCCTGTTTGCTTGTTTCTTATCTCAAGAGGAACCCAAGAAAGTCTCTCAAGCTTAGCAAATGAAATTGGGTTAAGCGATGCAAGTAGAACTGCTTCAACTCAAGCTACAAAATGTATGGGATTATGTGACTTACCAGAATGGCAATGAGAGTGATTGAGACCTAAATGGGTTTTTTAGAAACAAGAGAGATAAACGGGGTACTATATCAGAGAATAAGCACGACTGTTGCACAAGGGTACAGCAAGAGGAAGGTGTGGATTATGAGAAGTTTTTGCACCATTGCCATAATTGAAGCGAAAGATATAAATCAGAATCTTGTTGGCAGTTTGTATCTTTCATGCTTTACTGTCCTAACAGATGGATGTCAAAAGTGCATATTATATGGCAACATCACCGAAGAGGTGTATGTAAAACCGCCTCCAGGTTTTGAAGATCCTGCTCATCCAAACAAGGGTCTACAGAGTATCAAGGCACTTTGGCTTTACATCAAGCCCCCAGAGCATGGTATGAAGACTTCCACTTTTCTTTGAAACATAGATGTATAAGACTGTGCTTATTTTTTTTTTTTGATAAAACACTGTTTATTAAGAAGGATAAAGAGTATCAATGTTGGTACAGGTTAATGAAGATGATAATTTTTTGATCTACCAGACTTCCTATTGTGAAGGGATTTGAAGAACTTATGCAAAAGGAATTCAAGATGAGTTCCATGGGTGAACTCACTTTCTTTTTGGGGCTTCAAGTCAAGCAAACCACTGCTGGTATTTTTCTAAGTCAAGACAAATATTGTAATACAATCTCAACAATTTGACTTTAGAAACCAATAAGCCATCATCTACCCCAATTGAAAGCTCATAAATCTCTAGAAAAGATGATGAGGTGAAGAAGTTATGTACTCTTTATAGGTCTAAGATTGGGTGTCCCTCGTGTACTTAACTGCTTCAAGACCAGACATAATGTTTGCTGTTTGTCTGTGTGCAAGGTTTCAAGTCACTCCAAAGGTCTCTCACATGCATGCTGTAAAAAGGATCTTTAGGTACCTCAAACATCAACCAAAATTGGGTTTATGGTATCCTAAGGATTCACCTTTTCATTTAGAAGCTTTTTTAGATAGTGACTATGCTGGGGACAATCATGATAGACGATCAACTTTAGGAGGATGTCAATATCTTGGAAGAAGACTGGTCTCTTGGCAATGCAAGAAACAAACAATTGTGGCTATCTCATCTTGAGCAAATATGTACGAGCTCAAGTTTGTTGTGCTCAGTAACGGTTTGGATGCAAAATCAACTGCTCGATTATGGATTTAACTTCATGAACACTGAAATCCATATAGACAATGAGAGTACCATATGCATTGTGAAGAATCCTGTTCTTCACTCAAAGACTAAGCATATTCAGATTCGACATCCCTTTATCCTGTGATTGTTATGAGCACGGCTCATTAATGTGGTCAAGTACATAACTGATGACAATGTAGCAGATTTACTCACCAAAGGCTTTGACTTGGCAAGATTTAACTTTTTGGTGGTAACCATTGGATGATGAAGCCCATAGCTACCGTTTGAGGTGAGCTACATGTAAGAGTAACTGATGATCAAGTGACGTACTGTTCTGGTTAGAAAGAATTTTTGGAAGCACTATTGTTACGCTTACGGGGAGGATATGAATGGTTGTTCAAAGTTTTAATGATTTGAAGAGATATTTTGAAAAATTGCAGGGTTGTGATTGACAATTTAGTGGAAAGGCTTTTTAGGGTTGAAAGTACTTGCTTAGCCAACTCAAAAGTACTCCTCGCTTAGAAATTGCTTTAGACAACAAAGTACTAGTTCTAACTACGTCAACGTCAAACTTAGTTTTTGAGAATAGAAAGTATTTACAACGGTAACTTTCTTTGTTAACCGACGCAACCTATAAATGCTTAAAATTGCATTTTTCTCTCATTTCATTCTTTTTATTCACAAGATTTTTTATACAACCTCCGACGCAACATCAATCATATCCAAATGGCCAATATTCGCCACCTATAACAAACATAACATGATTTGCTTGTGTGGAGAAGACTGACATATGCAGATTTCATCAAATCGTAGTATTATCTCCACTGATGCTCAAGTTAACCTATTCTTGGATAGTTGATCCTGATCTCATGTCCCGTGCTCCAACAATTTGGCTACACTTCTCTAGTCACGAATTCATGAAGTGCCGCATATTCGCGCAATGGTAGATGGAAAAAGGTTTTGATTTCCAAGAAACCATCGGGCTGAATCACGATTCGATGATGCTGATGGTGTGACTGTTTTCCAAAGCAAGTTATTTTGGGACTCGCTCAGAGACATAGGCTATGAGGGTAATTTGACACAACTTACTTTTTCTAAACCTCTATTTAGCCCTCAGTGGAAGTATTTAGTTCATGTCTTACTTCACTGTCTTAGTCCTAAGAGTACATCATGGAACAATTTGGGATAACAAAGCATCAGCTCTGTAATCAGCACCATCAAAAGTTCAATTTTTCTTTGATGATTATGAATGGAATGCTAGGATATATTGCCAATGGTAAACCTTTTCTCATGTATCCTAGATTCATTCAACTATTTTTGAACAAGCAATTAGAGGGAGTAACCAGACCTCAGAATTTATACTAATAAAATCATTTACTCTTCCCTCTAAGGTTTTTACCTTTATGAGAAAGAATAGTCCTAAGTTCTCAGAGCGAGATTAACCACCTATTGACTCCACCAATGTTAGAGGTCATAACAGCATTAGCAGCAGAGGAAGCACATAGTAAGAGTACTCATTCTCGGGCTGAAAGTTCTCCAAGGGATACTCAAGGTACTGCTGAAGCTCAAGGTACTGCTGACTTCCAAGGTACTGCTGAAGCTCAAGGTACTGCTGACTTCCAAGGTACTGCTGAAGCTCAAAGTGCTGCTGATATTCCACAATCTCCCAATGATTATACTCCCACAGATGCGTCTCAAACATCTGGAGGAGATGAGGGACTTTTGGATCTCTATGCTTTAAACAGGGAGGTTAGGAGGCTCAAGAAGCAAACCATTTCTCAAGCCAAACAGATTCACAAGCTAACAGCCAAACTCAAGAAACTGTCAAAAGGGGTAAAGCCATTGGTCAAACATCACCTTCTTTGGGTGAAAAGTCAAAAGCTTAAGAAAAGAGGCACGAGGCAAAAGAAGAAGGTGTCTTCAGTCAAACTGGGGAGGAATAAAGATGAAGGTAATTTGTCTGAAGAGCATCATGATCAAGATGACCATAACCATACAGCCTTTGTCTATGAAGATCCTGACTTAGAAAGAAAGAGTGATGAAACAGAAGAGGTGATTATTGAAGAAGAAAAGGATTCTTCTGATGTAAAAAGTGGGGATACTGAAGAATTGGATTTGGAGAGGATTCAAAGTACTGCTAGACAAAGTGCTATTACTCTAAGGACTTTAAATTTTGATGATGAAGCAGGTCCTTCAAGTCCAACTCAAGAAGAAAATCCTAAAGAATAGTTTAAAGATGATGAATTTCTTGCTGATATCCCTCTCAATATCAGTAGACCAAGAGGCTTAAGCATTCCTGGTCCTATGCACTCTCAACCTCAACAACCAACTCAAATTACTGATCTAAAGGAAAAAGGTAAAGGGATATTGGTTGAAGAGCCCAAAAAGAAGAAATTAACTTCTCACAACAAATCAAGCATGGAGAACTGCAAAAGATGAGGATTGCTGAAAAGTTCAAAGCAAAAAAATAAAAGAAATTGGATGCAGAAGAAGAGAGAAAAAGGTTGGAAGATTTGAAGAAACCAAAACCAAAGACTATTTCGAAGAAACCTACATCTCTTATACAAGAACGGAATCAAATGATGAGCTTTTTAAAGGGTCAAGGATACAAGAATTTACAAAAACTAAGGTATCCACAAATGAAGGAACTGTATGATAAAGTTCAAGAATCCATCAAAGAGTCTTTCAAGGATTTTATTCCAATGGGTTCAGAAAAAGAAAAGCAGATGTTACAGGAGAGAGATGCAAAGAGACTCTTAAGGAAGAGAAAAGCTACAGTTACAGAAGAACATCCATCAAAGAAGCTTAAATTGAGGACATAGACAATTAATGAGCTCAGAAACTATCTTAGGATTGTAGACTTTGAGAAGAGTGCACAAGACAGAGAGTTACTGTAAGCAATCTCTATGATTACAGAATTCAAGGTCATTGACTCACCCGATGGAGAGTATCTCATAATTTTTAGAGCAAATAATCATTTCAGAGCTTTCAACACTCTGTGGGAGATACTGCACATTTTGGATAGACAGGATCTATATCATCTATATCTGGTTGTACAAGACTATTATAAGCATATTCCACCAACTGGGTTAGGATTGATACTTCTGGGTGATCTTACAACCATTTGGGAGACGTCTGCAACAAGTGATGATGATTTCTGGAAGAATCAAGAAGATTGGGAAATTATAAGATGGAGACTTAATGAATCTTCGGGAGTACATACATTGGAGTTAGAGGATGGTACAATGCTTCATATGCTGACAGAAAGAAGATATCCTCTATCAAGAGAGCTGATGATCAGGATGCTAGATCATGGTATGGAAGTTGAAGATGAGAGTGAAACAGCTATCATATTGATACATCTGTTTATTTATGCGACAACTGAAGAAGTTGAGATTCATAAAACAACTGGCATGATTTTAAATAAAATTTTCTTTGAAAGTAACATATCTTGTTTTGATAAAAAGACTTACCTGTGAACAAGCAGTACCTTATTCAAAGTACTGCTAGTTTAAAACAAACAGTACTTTGTTGAAAGTACTGCTAGTTAAAAAGTTGTTTTTGAAATATTTCAAAGTTTTGAGAGTAACACCTGATGTTAGTGCTTGCACTACATGACAAATGGTAATCAATTCACCATGTCTAGCAAACATAAGAATTGACTAGTCCAAATCAAACAGTTTTGGTAAAGATGTCTCAAATCTGTTGATGTATGCTATTACCAAAAATTGATGATGATCAATACACCATGGTATTGCACTGAGTATTTGGCTACTCAAATCAAACGCTTTTGGTAAAGAGAATCAAATCGTTTTATAGCTTTAATAGTTTTGCTTAAAACTATATGGTTCTCATCACACCATGTTTTATTATTGAGAGTTGGCTAGTCCTGAGCAAAACGGCTACTGTAAAGATTACAAATCCGTTCATGTTGTATGACATACAAAAGTCCATATAGTATTACAACACACTATGAATCGATGTTTCTGATGTTGAAGTGGTTTTCAGTTCACCATTGATATTTACCTTTCTAGGTGACGCAAAGAACTAACTCCCCAAGAGTTAAGGCTACTTGGTAAAGGCTCAAAAAAACCATTTATGTTGCTGAAAAGAACTGCAAGCTGATTAAGAACAACTGTTTGATCAAAAGACAAAGATTATTTTGTGAAGAAGTATTTATGTTCAAAACAGAGAGGTTTCTTCAAGAAACTATAACAGATATATACACTATACTGCTTAGAGGATTATATCTAAAGATGGAAACTGTATTGATGCTGAACAAAGATGTCCAACCATCAAGAACTTGAGATTCAAGGCAAGTAGAAATCAAGTTAGGGAGGAATTGTTGGGAAATACAAGTCAGAAGGTCAAAGTACTGATAAGTTGAAGGTCAAAGTACTGCCTCTTAGTATAGAAAGTCAAAGTTACTGCAGCTAATAAAGGAACTTAATAGATATTAGTTAAAGCGGTTACATTGAGTGATATCATGTAACAAGTTTTCATTACAAAGTGATAAGTAAAAAAAAAAAAAAATAATTTAATTAGATTGTGTCATAACAAGAACTGTAACACCTACTATAGTTATCCTTACTCTAAAAAAAAAAGGATCTCTAAGACGGCATAGGAAAGACCCACAAAAATAACACAAGAAAAAGCAATTAGTTAGAAGTATCAAGAAGATAATTTTGTAATTAGGGGATCTGCAAACTTAGGCATATTCAATGTGTGATAATACAAATCTTTTTGTTAAATCATGCGTGTTCTTCTGAATACTGTTACTAGTTTCCACATAGTTACAGAAGTATTAACATCCATGTTTCATGATACAGACTTGGAATATATTCAAGGAAGTAACATCCCTTAACAGCTAAAGCAATATAAACTAAGGTATATCGAACCTCACTTAATACGCTTCAATTCGGTTCGGGTTCTCTCCAACAACACCATTGCCTAACCCGAAAGGTGATGTAAAAGCAATCACAACCCGAAGCGGTGTACCAATAATGACCTCAAATATTCATCTCCTCCTAAAGAGAAGGAAAATGAACCCGAGGTGACAAAGATACGTGGCAACCAAGCACCGAAACAACCAACCTCCATGTGTCCAAACTAATGACCACATTGCGAGCCCGTTTCTACTTCAAAGACTAACCAACCTTGCCTTAACCTTCAAGGGCCAACAAGAAAACTCCGTGAAAAAAGACAATCTTCTAGCTTCAAAATTTATGAGATTTTTTTGAATCTCTCATTTCGAGCTAAGTTTCACACCGCTCTCCTCACATGCCCAAATTTGCACCATTGTGTTAGAAAGCTCCTCAATGGACAAGGAAGAAGATAATTAGTAAACAAAGACATTCTGGTAAACTCGAGAATTTTGCTCGGCGGTTTATCGTAAAAATTTCCCGAGAAACTTGGAGACCCCGCAGATTTTCTATACCGAGTTGATTTTCCGGAGATTACTGAATGCGTTAGCGTGCCGTCTCGGTGCAAGCATCAACCTAATGCCTCTATCCCATTTGGACAAGAACCTAAGTATGCCAGCTTTGACAAACCCGAAAATGATACTTAACTTTGCCGACCGAACGATTTCTACTCCTACCGGCATCGCCGAGGATGTTTTCGTAAAAGTTGGAACGTTCTTCTTTCCTGCCGATTTTGTGGTCGATGATTACGTTTGCCGATTTCCACGGGTTCCCAAACCTTAGGAAGACCTTTCTTACGGACGCACGTGCCTTTGCACGTTGTTCACGTGAACAAATAACCTTAGGACAATGGAACCAATCCGTGACCTTCAAATTGGTGATACCAAGACTTTTTACCTAGTACAAATACATTAATCGGTTAACCGAGTCGATATATTGACAATGCTTGTAAGAATACGTTCAAGAAGTACTTGAAATTTCTAAAAGTGGCAATCCCACTTCTACTACGGAACTTATGATCGATTCTCGCTCTCCATCTTTCACTCCCCTCGGAGGAAGTGATTTTCTAATGGAAGAGATCGATGAATTTCTTGAACATAGATTCTATACACCAGTGTTGACGGCATCTATGATTCTGAGGGAGATACTGTTTACCTTGAGGAATTGTTAAGTGTAATCAATAGTGACCCAAATCTCCCTCCGTCACCAGTTTGTGAAATAAATGTACCTTAAAAGGTTAAATCTTCATGTAAGATGCTCCTGACCTTGAACTCAAAGACTACTCAACCCATCTTGAGTATGCGTTTTTGGAGGGTGATGACAAATTACCCGTCATAATCGCTAAAAAACTTGAAGTATGAGATAAAACCCGCCTGATCAAGGTCTTAAGTCACACAAACATGCCCAAGCTTTGGAAGATAGCTGATATTAGGGATAGATCCACATTTTGCACTATAAGATTTTGATGGAGGGAAAATTCCAAACCCGAGTTCAACACAAGAAAGAGTTTAACCCCAAAAACCATGAGGTTATTAAGCGGAAAGAATTTATCAAACGTTCTGATGCAGGGTTAATTACCCTAACTCTGACAGCCCTTGGGTAAGCCGTTTCATTGTGTCCCTAAAAGGGAGGCATAACCGTGGTGAAAAATGAAAAAATGAATTAATACCTACTAGTTGGTTCATATGGCGAGTTTTTGCATCGACTACCAAAAAAACTCAATATGCACCTCATAAAGACCATTTCCTCTTACCATTCATGGATCAGATTGCTTGAAAGATTAGCCTGAATGATACTATTCTTTTTAGATGGATTCACCCGCTACATTCAGAACCCAATTGACCCACTTGATCAAGAAGAAAGACTACTTCACCTGCCATACGGGACATTTTGCCTGATCGTCGTATACCTTTTGGGTTTAGCAATCACCGTGCACAATTCCAACGTGTATGGTTTGCTATCTTTCACGATATATTGAAAAAACCATGGAGGGTCTTCATGGATGATTTCTCGAATTTCGGTGATTCTTCTCCTCTTGCCTTTCCATTTTAGACAAATGCTCCAAAGGTGTGAAGACACCAATCTGTGCTCTAGAATTGGGAAAAATGCCACTTTATGGTTAAAGAAGGCATAGTCCTTGGCCATAAGATTTCTAAATTAGGGATTGAGGTTGATAAATCAAAATTTGATGTCATTGCAAAATTACCTCATCCCACTACCGTGAAAGGTATTCGCAGTTTTCTTAGTCACGCCGGATTCTACCGACGATTTATTCAAGATTTTTCCAAAATCGCCCCACCTATGACCCACCTCCTTGAAAAAGAAACTCCGTTTTACACTTCTCGAAAGAATGCATTGAAGCATTTGAAACCCTTAAGATGAAGTTAACCCAGGCTCCAATTCTAGTTGCTCCCGATTAGGACTTGCCCTTTGAAATCATGTGTGATGCAAGTGATTTTGCTGTTGGGGCAGTCCTAAGGCAACGTAAGACCAAGCACTTCCAAACCAATACATATGGCAAGCACAACTAAGACGAGGCTCAAGCACATTACACTACTACGGAAAAAAATTTACTTGCCGAAGTGTATGCTTATGAAAATTCCGCCATATCTTTGTCTGTCCAAAAGCAAAGTGTATACGGACATGCGCTCTCGAAGTACCTCTGCTAAGCAGGATGCTAATCCAAGATTGCTCCGGTGGATTTTGCTGCTCCAAGAATTAGATGTCGTTATCCGTGATAAAAAAGAGCAGAAAATCTCGCCGCATACCACCTTTCTAGACTTGAAAATCCCCATCAAAGTGAGCTCGAAAAAAAGGAAATTACGGAAACATTCCACTCGAGACACTTGGGATGGTACCTTTTGTAGTGATTAAAAGCCCATGGTTTACCGATTTTGCAAACTACCATGCGGGGAATTTTGTGATCAAAGGAATGTCGTCTCAGCAGAAAAGAAAGATTTTCAAAGACGTCAAACACTACTTTTGGGACAACCCCTTTCTATTCAAGATCTGTGCTGACCAAGTAATTAGGCGTTGTGTTTCTGGGCAAGAAGCTTTTGACAATCTAAAGCTGCCACATTTTTGTGTCCCACCGGGGATGCTACGGTGCCAATTACACAGCTAAAAAGATCTTCGATTCAGGTTTTTATTGGCCCACGATCTACAAGGATGAACACAACTTTGTCACCCAATGTGACATTTGTCAACGTCAAGGAAAAATTTCGCAACGTGATGAGATGCCTCAAAACTCTATCCAAATTTACGAAATCTTTAACATGTGGGGCATTGATTTTATGGGGCCGTTCCCGTCTTCAAGAGGAACAAAATATATACTCGTAGCCTTTGATTATTTAATCAAAATTGAGTTGAAGCAAAAGCGCTCCCAAAAAAAAAAAAAAAAAAACAAAAAAGAAACACCAATTACCCCCGAGTAGTTTGCAAATTTCTTAAATCTCTCTTCGCCAGATTCGGTGCCCCTCGTGCAATCATAAGTGATCGCGGAACCCATTTTTGCAATGACCAATTTGCAAAGGTCATGCTTAAATACGGAGTCACTCATCGTCTCTCCACCGCGTATCATCCACAAACAAGTGGACAAGTTGAGGTATCCAATCGTGGTTTGAAACGAATTCTTGAAAGGACCGTGGGCGAAAATCATGCCTCTTGGTCGGATAAATTAGATGACGCACTTTGGGCTTTCCGCACAGCTTACAAAACACCCATCGGGTGTACTCCATACAAGTTAGTGTACGGGAAGGCATGTCATCTTCCGATCGAGCTCGAGCACAAAGCTTACTGGGCCCTTAAGCATACCAACTTTGATATCAAAACCGCGGGTGATCACAGGAAAGTTCAACTCAACGAACTTAATGAACTTCGTGATCATGCCTATGAGAACTCTTTGATCTATAAAGAGAAAACAAAGAGAATCCATGACTCCAAGATCAAAAACCGCGTTTTCAACATCGGTGATCGAGTCCTCCTCTTTAACTCTAGATTGAAGATTTTCTCAGGCAAGCTTAAGACCCGCTGGAGTGGACCATTCACTGTAACCCAAGTTTTTCCATATGACACTGTTGAGTTATCCCAAAACTCCGAGCCAAATTTCAAAGTAAATGGTCACCGTTTAAAGCACTACTTTGAAGGGGACGTCCCACAATTGGTAGTCCCAGATCTCCAGACGTTCCCCATTGACCAATAAATTCGGGGGACGGGTCAAGCATAGCGACCTTAAACAAGCGCTTCATGGGAGGCACCCCATGCTTATCGTAGTATTGTGTAAAAATGAATAAGTGTTTTCTTGTTGTGTGGAGGCTCGCCTCTTCCATTACCCGTGTTTCATGTTTGTATTGTTAATTGTCCAAGATTGCCCGGATTGTGAAGACTCTCGTGCTCTCAGTTTTGTCTTTCATCCATAAGAGTTTTACATCCTCGGCTTCATTTTGGGAATCCAGTATCCAAATCTAATCGACTAACGTTTTATCTTTTGGCACACTTAATAAACGGCCTTAGATTTACGTAGGTGCCCCTATCAAAACATCGAGGACGATGTTTAGTTCTAGTATGGGGGGGATCTTCAATTTGATTTTTGCCTGCAGCCGTTGTTATCATGTAATTCCGTTTTTACCACCAAATTTTTGCAAAAATACCAAAAAAATGAAAAAAATTTAAAAATTTTCAAAAATAAAATAAGTGTTTTGTCACAGTTTCGACTTTCCTAATAGGTAGAATGAGAATAATTTTTGACTCGATCGGGCGTGTTGAGCCCTAGCTAGTTCCTCAATTGTAGGCTAAGCTTTCACGAATTCTATTGCTTCGAATTTTAATATGGTGAAGAACAAAAGTATTAGTAAAATATAAGTTTATGTGCTAGCAAGATTCATATATTTTTTCAAAAGGCTTATATGAGTAAACTTGTGGGCTTTTATACTCCCAATGCTTTTAATCCGACCTAATCATACGTTCTCATTTCAATTCAACTAGTCAATCGATATTTTTTAGAAAAAGCTTCAAATTTTAACATGAATTCCTTAAAGCAGTTTTTTTTCTGTTCTTAGTAATTTGAAAGTTAAAATGCCAAAGAAGCATGAATGAAATATGAATGCAAAGATGCATGAATATTGAAATTATGCCAATGAAGCATACATTTGATTATTTGGAGCAAGTAAAAGATGTGTCGTGATATCCCACTCCGCTAACAACGAGGTGGGGGTTCAAACTAAGACATCTTTACTTCTAGGGATTTGGTGTGTTGTGATATCTCACTAGGAAGCGAGGTCTAGGTGAGGGTTCAAACTAAGACACCTATCCTTGGCCATTTTAGGAAGAAGGTGTTGATGTGATTTCCCACTACGCTAGCAACGGGGTGGGTTTTCAAACTAAGAACACCGGTCGTTGGTTGTGATATCCTACTAGGGAGCGAGGCCTAGGTAGGTGTTCAAACTAAGCAACGCATTCCTAGCTTTAAGAACTTATGATTATGATAATGAAGATGTTGCAAAAAGTTCTACAGTTAAAATTTCGTTCTTTAAAATCAAGTTACATTTAGAAATCAAGTCACAAGGACCTAATAAGTTGTTGCTTTGAGTCGTGATTCATCTTGAATTACGACTATGGAAATAAGTTGATCTATGGTTGAGTTGAAATGAGTACACACATTTAAATCATATATCCATGTTGGGAGTTAAAAGTTCACAAGTCATAAGTATGAGTGCTTAACATTTAGACTTATATTGACAAATGATCTTGTTTAATTGCTTGGTTTGGAACTAGTGAAAATTCGGGGACGATGAATTTATCCGTCAGGACATCCGTAGATTATTCTATGGGCGCTTCTCATTCTATGATCCCAATGTTTATAAAATAGAGGAAGTCAAACAGGCAGTCAAGAAAAGAAAAAGGAAAATCCAAAAATATTAGGGATAGTTAGTGTACATATAAAAAAATTGGTGAAAACGGGACTTGTCGAAGCTATTGATTCTTTAGTTCCCCTTGACGAACACTTTGCTACTTTTCGAGGTTATTAGTCGAGGGGGATTAAGATTCTTGGTTTCTTGAGTGTTTACTTCATAACATTGCGTGAGGACACGGCAATACCTTAGTATGGGGGATTTTGGTATGTGCTTAATTACACATACCATTTCATAGAAACAGACTTAAATGACTAAAACGTTACCAAAAATACATTGTATATGTATGTTTGCATTGAATTGGCAGGAATGGATATTATAAAAGAAAGCAAAAACAAACCAACAAGCAAGGGATGGAAAAGGCCAAGTCAGTGAAGTCTAAAGTCAACCACATAAGAAAATATAACAAGGGACTGAAAACTCCGAAAAAAAAAAAAAAAAAAACCTCAAGTTGTATTACAAAAGAAAAAGACAAGGGTCAAAATTGCAAACCGGGCAAAGTTTGAAACAATGAAGTTATAAGAAGTGAGGGGCTAAAGCTGCCAACCTACCCAAACTCCATTTTCCCGCCCAAACAAAACCCAGTTGCAGACTAGGGATGTCGTCCCATACTTCTACCCTGCAAAACCACTCAACACCCTAGATAAATCATTTCAACCACTCCACTTTCCCTCCCCCAGCTGTATAAGTGTAATGTTGGCAATCCCTCCCCATTCCCAAGTATTTTCAATAGCTATGATTGACTCCAAAGAAGCACAAAAGAAATTGAAGGCTGGGATTTGTTTTAGATTCACCTCACACAACAAGCACACTTGGTTTTTGTCTCTACAAAGAAACACAGAAGAAAGAGGAGATAGAAGTCCAAGAGAAGAAGACTTCGGCTATAAATAGAGCCTTTTGTAAGCCTTTAAACGAGAGACGAGTTAATCTTAGAATTTCTTAGTTTAATTTTCAGTTTTTAAAGTCATTTACAGTTTTTACTTTAAGCTTTGTAACACTTTCAAGTTTTAATGCAAATTTGAGTTTTTAAGTCAATTTACAATTCCAAGTGTTAAGTTTCTTAATTGTGTTGTTTTGTGTTCAAAAAGCTTTCAATACAGCTTATTTCTAAGCTGCTATAATTAAGTAAACCTAAAAAGTTAATTAGTTAAGAGAAAATCACTCTCAAATACACCACATCTTATTTATGGATGATAAGCCAGTTCTGGATGGGCTTATGGACTCTCACTAGCTTGTTTATGCAAGCTAGAGCTTGTAGATTCATTGTTTTACCCTGTTTTGAGCAAGGGTTTGTAGAGTCTCTCTTTTCTTTGTTTTCCCATATTTACTATAGAACTGCTTATTCGTGCTTATTTTTACTTATGTTTACTTATATTGTGCGTTATCAAATGTTTTAGTGCTATCTTAACTTAGTGGTTAGATTGAAAATGATTGTGCAACTTTCTAGTTAGTACTGTTATTTCATTTAATAATACTGTATTTTGAGTTAACACTTTAGAAAAATTTAGCTTATTTAAAGTGCTTAATCGTGATAGAAGTCTGCTTTATAAGTCCTTATTTTGTATTGATAATCTGTTTTTAATCAGTATGAAAAGAAAAATGATTTTTGAAAACTTTAAGGGGTGTTTAGAACAAGCAGTACTAACTCCAAGTTAGTACTGCTGATTCATTTTCTTGGATTCCAAAGGTAGCAGTACTAACTTCAAGCCAACAGTACTAACTCCAAGTTAGTACTGTTAGTTAAAACTGTTAGTACTGGTGGTTCATTTTAGCTTATCAGCTTATTATTTCGGCTTATTTAAGATTTCCTTAGCTTTTTAGAGTAGTTTAAACCATTTTCCTTTACTGTCTTTAGGAGTAAACTTATTTAAGCTTATTTTCCTTTTTAAAGTGTTTTCAATAGTGTATCAGTTTGTAGCTTTTTAGCTTATTTGCCATTCTAGTTTATTCTAGTTGCTTATTCTTATTACTAAATGCTTATTAGGGTTAGGTAAATATCTGTTTTAGCTTATTTGCTAATTTCTTGTTTCATTGTGTTTTGTTAAGGCTAGCAGTACTAACCTTAAGCTAGTAGTACTAACTTAAAGTTGGCGGTACTAACTCTAAGTTAGTACTGTTAGTTAAAACTGTTAGTACTGTTGAGTTTATCTTGCTTAATTTAGCTTAATTGCTTTTTGAATTTGCTTATTTAGAGTTGGTTTAGCTTATTTGATTTGTCTTAAGCTTATTTGAGCTTATTTGTGTCTTAGTATAAAAGTTTTAAGAGTTTTTACCATTCCTAGCTTTTAGGCCTGCTCTAGCTTATTTTCCTTGCTTATTTTTGTGTGCTTTTGCTTATTAGTGTTAGTACCCAATCATTCCTTGTCATATTCAAACATCAATCATCACTCCGTCATTCGATTTTCCATTCAAGCCTCGTTGGGACATAACTACCCGGAGACTCTCTATACTACTTCCGGTTTCTTTGATTTCGTGAATTCTGATCCTTGTTATATATCTATATATGTGTATATTTATCTATATATAAAGGGGTGAGAAGAAGCGAGTCATCGATGTTAAATAAAGCTTTAAAGTATAATCAAACTAAGTCTTGACATATATTAACTCAGGTTGCGTGACAAAGCCGTTTAACACCATCCGAGTCACTTTTGACATCAATTAGATTTCCCTGAACTAAGGTGAGTTTATAATCCCACTTTTACATGTTTTCTAAACTCCGTGGGGAGATACCATGCTATAAACCATGAATACATTGTTTTCCAACTCTAAGCTATCCTGAATATTATTGCCTAAGTTTGCCTGCATTGCCAATATTTCTTAATCATGAACCATTAGTCACTTGCGAGTGAACGCGAATATTATGGATAGATCTATCGGGGTGTGATGAATCCCGTTGGTGTGCCTATAATTTTGGTACCAATAACACTATATTTGATTATAATAGGTAACTTTGGCAAGTTACCTTTCATGAGGGCTTAGGTTCCTCCCCAATGTCACTGCAGTGATTTCATGTTAACGTGTTGGTGTCATGAGCTTAAATGCAATAATACTGTTTACTATGATAGTTGTAAATGTAATTACAATTATTACAAACTATAGGTGTATAACAACGTAACCCACTATTGAACTTGTATTCAACTATTATAACTTAAAACCTGTGAATTTCACTCAACCGTTGTGTTGACCCTTTTAGCATGTTTATCTCAGGTAATTGAGCAATCTATGGCACGGAGTGGCATTAGACTTGAGGACGTCCAAACTTGTTATCATTCAAACTTTATGTTTTCATATGTACTTTGGGACCTCTTTGTAAAACTTTGATATATTAATGAATGATAGCTAAGTTTTCCAAAATGTCTCTTTTGAGTTGTTTTCTATGATTATGACTGTTGATTCATGAAGTAATACCACAAATTAGTTTTCGCTGCTATATGTCAAATATCGGGGTGTTATAGATTGGTATCAAGAGCCTCGGTTATAGAGAACAAGGTTAAAACCTGAACTATAACTACTTTTTCCATCCAAGAAAGTCCTTTGTGCCACTAATTCCCGAATAGTATGTAAATGATACATAACTATTATACTATTATATAAATAACTTATGTTATTTTCCACTGGGTTGTTTCAGAAATATGTCTTCCAACACTTTCAACTATATCTACCCTATTATCGTCCCATCTGATGTCGATGTTGAGGATGCCTTTTCCTCTACAACTATTCCTAACTATACTCCGGATTCACCAAACTATTCTCCAGCTTCACCGGGAAACACCTCTCCTAATCCTTCAGATGATTTATTTAAGTATCTTTTGGCCTCGTTAGCCATCTCACCTTTCCACGATGATCCATATATGAAGGTTATGCAAGCATATAATGCTACTACAAATGAATCACTTATTCACTACTACAAGCACCTATTGCTCCATCAACTGTTGTGACTCCATCTTTAATGTTTGATCCCAAAGACTTCTTTCTTCTTGAAAAGACTTTACCACGTAAGAAACGAGCCCGTTTACGATCATCCTTCTTTACTTTTACTCTACCTCAAGTGTTTGAAATTGGAGAAAGTTCTCATAAGACGCATTTGGAACATCATGAGGAACAAATCAAGACTATTCTAAATCACTTAGATGAACTCCCTCTTGAGCACATTGAGCACATAGAAGATATTATAGAATGTCTTGGTAACGGTCGAGTAGTTATACAACAAGATTTTGATCAACTTAAAACCAAACTTCATGAAGCCCGTGCTCAGATTGCTGGATTTCAGAGAGAACAAATAAGGCATGACAATGAGATTGTTCTTGCTCGCGTAAGGACTTCTACTTTAGAGATACTCATCGAGGATATCCAGATTCACCACCGATCGGATATGAAGAATCTTTTGGACAAGATTCGTAAGCTCAAGCACCACAAAGGAGGACCACCAGACTACTAGACTAGATCCTTATCATTTACAGCTTTTAGTTAGAATCTAACCACTGGATGTGTGTCATAAATAATGACACTTGTCAAATTTTGATTATGTAAAATACGTAAGACAAGTTGTTTATGACTTAATACAGTGGTGATTCCATTATATACTTCGTTGTTTATGATTCCAATTTATGTATGTCATGGTTGTCCATCCTATATTCTGTAATACGGCGATTCATATCTTTACCCAGGATTGGTTCTCATACCATCCGGTCATCTGCAAACCTTTATACCTAAGTATCATGGATACCATAAATAATCAAGACGTTGAGCATAAATTTATCTGAATCTAAGTGTTGATCCCAATGAATAGATCTTTAACTCCTTAGCTTGTAAGGTTTAGTACCCTTGGATAAATCCAAAAATACTAAGAATGATACTTGATGAACGATATAACCGAAGTGGATTAAATGGTGGAGAGTCTGTTTTGACACAAAGATATAATCAACATAATAAGCTTCAATATATATTAATACGATCACTCTGAATTAGTGATAGAGTTTACAACCTTGAAGCTATGAACTCTATGGAAAACTAAGATGGAAAACTTATATCTTTCTATACCATAGGATCCCCTTTTATACACCAAGAGTCCTACAGCTTTAACAATACATTCCTTAACGTATCATGATCTTTTCTATAATAAACTAATCTCTTAAGCGAAATAAGTTTATACATATCTTTTACAAAAAATAACTTATACTTATCTTCAATCACTTTACCTCTTAATCTTCTTTAATCCCATCTTGACAGCAGTAAGTCTTCTAGCAGTTGTAATTCAGCAGCAGTTGTATCTTTATAACCAGCAGCACAAACTGAGAATAAGCAGTAGTAAGTACCAGCAGTACTAACTTTACGCTAACAGTTGTAACTTTACTCTAGCAGCACTAAGTTATACTAACAGTACTAAGTTACACAAGCAGTAGTAACTTTTGTACTAACAGTACTAACCACTTAGCATACTTTCAGTCTTCACACTAGTGAGTCTTAACTTTAACTGACATATAACACAATACTAACAATACTAAATTAATACTAACAGTAGTAACTACATGGTAACTTTTATACTACCAGTACAAACAACTATGTGATAATGTCCATATGTGCCTTGAAGCAAATTAAGAAGGTCCTTGAAGTCTTTTTAAGTCCTAACAATCCTCCCACTTACACATATTTTCATCTTCTGAATCTTCAAGTTTCTTTATTAAAAGTCTTCATCATACTCAGGAGGATACATTCAAACCTTTTATTGACCACTTTGCTGTTTTACCATAAGCTTGAGCAGTTGATAGCACATCTCATTCCAATGATCAGTTTGAAGTTTCTTGTTAAGCATATTTGTGGTTGTAATTGGTGTGAGGGGATATCTCTTTTCAACTAACATGAAGATGTGCACATTTCCAAACCTGACAAAGTGCACTCCACATGAATCATACAATTTTCAAACAGTTACTGTATATCCTTGTAGCTTTCTCCATATTTCACTTCCAATATTTGGTTCAAACATGACTTTTAAATCACCCCACAACACTCTTTCATATTCATCTTCAGGCATTAAATCACCATGCTTTGTTTTGACTAACTTCCAAAGAGTCTCCAAGTCTTCTCTGTCAATACCCTGAAGCATCCTTATCATTGAAGAATATCTCTTGGAACTTCCATATGCTCTTATCAACTGATAATGTACCATTATTCCTTCTTTAAGCAGCTTGTATTCAACAATCACTAGTGGTTTGGTAGCAAGTGGTATAGCATCAATTGCTATATCATCATCTTTTACAATCACCAAATGCTTTTTCAATTCATCTGTATCATCTGCTTCAACTTCTTCATACTCATTAGTTTCTTTGTCATCCTCCATTTTTTGTCTCTTTGGAGATTCTTGTTGTTTCTCTTTTCTTGCTATTTTCTTACCAAGAATCTTCTTTCTACTGCTTTTAGCTTTCTCCTCACTACCTTCTGCCTTTTTTTCATTACTTTCTTGTGCCTCTAAACTCATAGCCACAAAGGTATTTACCCTCTTCATCTCTTTGTCAAACAGCTCTTGAATTTCAACATAGCTCTTTCCCTTTAGCTGTTTGTATTTGTATCCACCCATGTGCTTAAGATAGGTAGACATTTGACTTCTCTTTTGTGCCTTGGTAGGAGGTCTGTTTCTCTTTTCTTGTGCTCTTAGTGCAGCAAAATGTTTTCTTCTTTTCTCTATGAGTTCTATAAACAATTTTCCTTTTTCTTCATATGTCAACTCCTCTCTTTCTCTTGTTTGGAGTCTCTCAGTTAGTAATCTATCAGCCTCTATCATAGCTTGTGTATTTTCCCATGATTCAATCAAGGCTATGTTGGCTTCTTCTTGCTTTTGCCTTTCAAGCCTTTCTTCTTCTATAATTTCAGCATCCAACTGAGCTTGAATATTTCTTGCTAAATCTTCATCAAGAGCAACTTGATCTTTCTTTGTCAAAGGTCTCTCAGGCTCTTGTATGATTCCTTTTCCTTTGTCTTTGATTGAGGGTTGTGTGACAGAAACTGTTGGTTTAGATACCTGCTTTTCCAGATCATGAAAAACAATTCCCTTTGCCTTGGGTTTGGCTTGTAACACCCTCAAATCTGAGTATGCAGCGGAATGTTGAATATCCGAAGGCGTTACATTATTGGGGTCAATAGCACAAGGTCATAGAACGACTACTAAACGTGTCGTTTGAAAAAGATACATTGGATTAACAAAATACTTGTTTGTTACATAAGCTCATGGCTTCAAATGGTTCAACAAAATAGATAAAGATTTCGGTTTATAACAATTGTCCCCAAAGTGTAATAAGACCCCAAATCTTAAGTGTTGACTCTTCAATTATTGACTCCCAATG
>BQNB010022450.1:13838-40676 GCA_026074375.1 Tanacetum coccineum | reverse complement strand
TCTCAATTTGTTCAAATATGAGGCATCTATAATCTTCATACAACTCTATAAAACTTAAAAAGCTTAATGAAGTGTGATAACACATACCCGTTACTATTGTTTACACAACTGCACTTTTCCCCTTGAGTTTGAGCACTTACCTGGGTCATTAAAACTTTACCTCACATCACTCAGACCTGATAAAGTAAACGCATGATAAGGTGCATGCACCATACCATACTCACATGGAACACGGTTCGATTCGGTACAAAATCGTGGTCCGGTTAGTCCCAGAAATTTGGTACGAAGGGAGTAGGGCTCATTTGGTTTTGGGTTCACTTCGGTTCGATGTGCCATATAATTGTTCGTGAATGCGGAAATTAGCGATCCGGATTGCAATCCCAAGCGATCCAGGACGCGATCGTACCGCGTTTGGGTACGAGCGATCCGGAATGAAAAACGCAGGCGAGTAAGCGTTTCCGGTGACTATGCCCCATACGCCTGAGCAGCTGGTCCAAACCGCAAGTGATCAGAGAATTTAGAAGCTTCATGCGTGTCCATGTGTAGCTAGACGGGTGATGAAGTGTGCACCATGAATGAGGTGTACGTGTGGAGGTCAGTTGCTCTCGCAAGCATAGAGCCAAATATATCACCATGTGGTGACCTCAATAAGTTGACATAATCTAAATATGTAACTTTAGGTTAACTTGCTAGTTGCTACTAGTATTTGCTAAGGTTGAATAAAATATTATAATGTTCTACACAAGATATTACAACACTTGATTAAAGTACCACATTTTGATCATCTGGATGTATTCAGTGACAAATCTCTCCTGCTGCATTTGTAAGTATCGTTCGAGAAATCTTCTGCATCCGTCCTGCTTGAGGTTCCCTCTGTATATTTTCTCTTTGTACGAGCTTTCACTGTCTCTTCTTTTTCATCAACAAACGAAAAGAACCTCTTAAGGGATCCTGATTGGAGGCTTCTCCCACTCGACTCAGCAAGGCTTGGATAGTGTTTGGTAAATTGGCGAAAAGTTAGTGCAAAGTATATGAGTAGAGCAATAAAACAAGCTAATCCACATAACAAAAAGAGGGCTTGAAAGCTTGTTAACTCGAGCTGGTCTACTTCAAATTGTGTTCCTTGTGAACTGCATGCACTTCTCATTAACCATTTGTCGTGGATCCTTTGTAGCTCACCGTTTTCTGATAGTTTAAGAATAGCAGTTGATATATCAGCTGCTAGAGGAGAGTCCCGTGGGAAGGCCTGTAAAAAAGTAAGAGTTTAAACGTGAATGCTAAAACATAATGGTTCTTTCGAACGTTAATCACTTAAACATAATGTATCGAATCTGTCAAAAAATGTACTTACAAATCCCCATCCGTTTTTAGTAAACTCTTGACCAACAATGCTGAAATCACAACGTGAAGAAAGGAAGAGCTCAACGTATGCACGTTCATCGACCACTGCAGCAACACCACCATTGTGGGGTCCATCTCTTAATGCTTTTTCATAGTCTTCGGGTAAGGGAAGAGGAATCAATCGATCTTCATGAATACCATATTCGGCTATAAGGTAGTTGCGGACAAAAGAATTCTCTTGGTACCCAATGGGGTCTTTGCTTGTCATCAAACTATCTATACCTTTAATAGGCGAATATAGTTTCTGAACGGTCAGGATTGAGGTCAAACTAGCAGTGTAGCTTGAGTTTATTATCAGAACCACAAATAACCATAAAAGTAGAACCATACGACCAAGAGTGCTTAGTGTGTTTTCTCCTGCATAAACCATGATCAAGTAAGATCATACAAGTTTTTTCCCCTTGCATTGTGATGTTTAACAAAAACTCGCTGAATATGCTAAAGGACACTTACTGTGGGATGAAAACAAAGTTGAAAAGCTAAACCTGTAAAAAAAACAACACGAGTTCTTAGCTTAAATGAATCTTATTTTGTATTTTGAACAAGAAAAACACCTACCATAGAACTGTGACAATCTGGTTTCTTGGGGGACCACGAAATTCATCATTTATACGATGTTCTAGAGTCCATACAACTGCTCCCACAACGATAAAAAAGATTCCTGAAACACACCACATCATCGGGGAGAACGGTCTAAGAAAAGCCCAAGTACTAGAACTTGACCTCCTAACTGGCGCCACTACAACAAGCCCAGATTCGATAAATGGTTGTGAAAAATCAGCTAGTCGTGTTCGTTTAGTAGTGATAGCAATGTCTCCAATTACAGCATCATAAACCTGCATAGAAATTTATTACTAGTAGATATCAAGAAAATTTAACAAGAAAATCCACCTACAAATCAAGAATCATGCTGGCTTACATTAAATACTGTAAGACCTTTTTTAGAGCTTGCGAGGGGCGGGTCAGGCAGACTGAAAATCGGTATATATTCATAGGTCAGGTTGACCTGAAACACTTGGTAAAAAAAATGGTGTCTTTAAAAAAATAACTGGTGTGTGAAACATTATTAATAAACTCATATAATTGTAGAAGTATATAGCCATGTAGTGACATTAGGCCATTAGCGATATAGCCCTTCAATTAAGGCTTAACTTTCTTAATAAAATGTGTTTTGGAAGGATTTATGCATCAAAATAACACCTTTGACGACTTTCGACCCATTTGACTACACTCTGGAGGTTTTTGACCCGTATGAACCATTTAAATTGTTTTCTGTTGAGCTATTTTTGCTCGTAATTATACTCATTTGACCCGAACACAGCCCGACTTGACCCATTAATAAGTGAATGGATTGAAAGTTTTCCTCTATGCTATTTATTGAATGATTAAAAAAACTAGACAATAAATACTCACACCAGCGTTTATCAAGCTCACGAGCTTGGTGTTGTTTGGATTCGTGACGCCGTCTCCATAGGCTAGAAACTTATATGGCACAGCATATGGCAATAAGTTTACAGCAGCTGTAAACACATCAATGCAGTATCCTTTGAATGTTACGGTGTTATTTGATTGTCCCACAAATTCTTTAAAACTCACTCTATTTGGAACACCAATTCTCAACTCTTTTCCATTTTCTGGGAAAACCCATCCACGCGGTTTTTGTATTGTTTGACCAGGCCAAATCACAGTTCGCAATACCTCCGAAGAGCTTGACTGCTGAGATGGCTTCTTGTAAACTGTATCTGGACTACTAGTTGACAAGCCTGAAAAGTTTGACCAATACCCAATTCTACGCACACCAGTACCAATCACATTAAGAACTTCAAATGCGGGAAAGAATAAATTTTTATTAGAAGTAAACTCCATAACTCCTGTTAATCCTTTCATTTTAACTTTTAAGATGTCTTGAAGCAATAACTTTCCTCCGTTAAAGATACTCAAAGAGTCGAGGTTCAAGACTTCTCCTTTTAACCCTTGTAACTTTAGATCTTTTGAAAATGAAATGTTTCCGCCTTGATCAAAATAAGCATCAAGCGCACGAGCAAGCAGATAAACAGTGTCGTATGCATATAAACAATAAGTACTTAACCCAAACGTAGTCAAGTTTCGCCACTCGGAAGCAAACTTTTTTGTAAGGTTAGAATCTTTTGTGTATGATTTTAATGTGATAATCCCTTGCATGACGTCAACTGTCTTCAAAGGAAGTGGAGAACTGATGTCTATAACCGTAGATAGCCAATTAGTAGCAATCCAAACATACCCGTTTTCCAACATTCCAAGATTTTTAGCCACCTCAAGAATATCCAATCCCCAATTAGCATAAGTGTGGACAACTAGTACTCTTGATTCCATCAAAGCAACCTGAACCAAAACATCATTTATGTCGGTTTTTGTTGCCATTGGTTGAATAGGTGCTTTATGGGATATCTTACATCCTCTTGCTGCTAATTGATCTCCTAAGGAAATTATTCCGTTTCTTCCATGATCATCATCAATGTAAATTGCTATTACTTGTCTCCATTCATAGTATCTAACTATGTCTGATATCGCCGCCATTTGGTAAAGATCACTGTGAGTTGTTCGGACAAAGAACGGATATTGAAGTGAAGACAACGTAGGATCAGTGGCTGTGAACGACAGTAAAGGAACTTGAAGCTCATTTGCCGCATGGGAAATCACGTGAGCTAAGACTGAACTTTGGGGGCCTATTAAAGCCACACTGTCTGTCTCCATGACTTGTAAAGCTGTAATCAGAAACAAATGACAGCCCACAAGAATACAAAAATGTAATACCTTATTTGAATAATTATAATGAAAAAATATCACATATAAACCTAGCAAATGTTAAAAAGTTTTACCCGCCATCATGCTCATAAATGCACTGTAATTGGAATCGTGAAAAGTGATTTTCAGCTTGGTTCCGCTAAGGATGGTTGGATCAGCATTTACATCGTCAATTGCAGCCTGTAAAGCGACTTTTGCAACTTTCCCAATGATAGAGTTAAAAGTCAATATAGATGCAATATTTACGACATCTGGTCTTGTGGAAACACTGGCATTGTTAAGCGCTTCAGTCATATATCCGCTGAAAATAACCGACAAAACCACCAATGCCCATACCAAATTCTTAGGCATGTCTCTTACAAAGGGCCAGTATCGTATACCCTGATATGCAAAACGACATGCAGAATTTTAGTATCTGTTCGCAGTTAATAAAGCTTAAAGATTACATTTCTATGATATAAAACAAGCAAGGTTTAGGTGGTGTTTGACTTACTTTTCGAAACTGTTTATCTGTGTATGACATTTGATACAACATATAAGCAGTTTTGAGGGTATTTATTCTGAAATTTTACCACTGAAAACAGAAAACCTGTTTTCTCCTGATTTAGAGAACTTGAATTTAGAGTTCTCCAGTTTTCTAAAGGTTTCCTGAAGAAAGAAGAGTTACTCCATTCTCAAGGAAACTAGAGGAACAAAATTCAGAAAACTTTTCTGCAACTAAACGCACCCTTAGGTGGTGTTTGACTTGCTTTTCAAAACTGTCTATCTGCGTATGACATTTGATACAACATATAAGCAGTTTTATAAGGGCATTTAGGCTTCTAGGTGAAATAAGTTGTTTGAATGAACAGTTTGCTATGTTTATCTCATACCGCGTACTACTATCAAAAATCAATAAACAGAAAAGCGTCTTAAGAAACATCCAGAACACCTCCTTCGTATACTCAAGTAATTAGAACAATGAAGCAAACTTTCAAGTGACTAAAATAACACAATTCTCAAAACCCCTTCAAGCAATATATCCAACATCTTATTCTCAACTTCAAAAGAGTCCTAAACAACTACTTTCACAACACACTACACACTTAAACAACATTAGCACCTAAAGATTCCAAACACAAGAACAAACATCAAGAAAAATATCCAAAATGAGTACATAATACATATAGTTAATACTCCTAATGTATACATACATGTACCTGTATATGTATACAAATATAGAGAGAGATAAAGTAAGAGAAAGAGTGAGGTTACAGAGAAAATGAGGACTAAGCAGCAGCCAGCCACAGAGTGACCCAAACAAAAATGAGCGTATAGTGAATTTTGCATTGTAGCTCCACGGACCTTCCTCTATGTCTTGATACCATGATTAAGAAAATAGATTTGCATTTTGTTGGTTTGTTCACGTGTCTATTATACATTTTTCTTGTACTTTAATGAGATATGTTTGTCACTGTAAACTTGTAAAGTTCATTTTACATGTGTGATTTAGACCCAAGTGGTTGGGAGTTTCTTGTCACATGTTTCATCACTTCATAGTAACTTTTTCAAAAAGATTTTTATATTCGTTACTTTGTGTTTTAGTAGCTTTTAAAAATCAAAATAGTAGATTCAAAAATAGAGAAATCTCCACTATTTTATAAAGCATTTAAGATTTTTAAAAATAAAAGTTTTAAAAAGTTTAAGAACACAAAAAATTTCTTGCTATAAAAAGTTTTATGTTACATTTGCTATAAACTCAATAAATACACATAATTAAAAGTTATGATTTAAGTTTATTTGGATACCTAACTTTTTAATGTAAAAAGCTTAAAAACTTATAAAACTTGATTTTTAATAGTAAATTATCACTAAAAATGCAAAAAGAAATAAAACTTTAATAGTAAATTACACTACAAGGGCTATTTTGTCCGATATAAATTAATTTTTTTTACTAACCGTCTCATTTAATTCACACACATAGTGTGTGTTTTAGCTTCGATCTATTTTTTCTCTCTTTGACCAACGAATAACTTAATTAATAGAACAAACTTATCGATTGATCATCGTCTTCTTCAATCGATCATTTTTTTCTTCAGTCGATCATATCCTTCTTTAATTCATTAATATCAGGTTAGATTTAACTGATTTGTTTATATTATATTTTTTTATTTTTAGTTTTTTTTCTCGAATAAACTAGCTTATTAGCTTATTTTGATTTTATTAATCAGGTTTTATGGATTCTAGCCATTACAGTGCGCGATCTGTTGTTTCTCATAATTATGTTTCGTCTGATGTTGTTGTTGGAAGTTATGTTCCGTCTGGTACTGATCTTAATGCTTTTGCTGAAGAGATTGTTGCTTATGAGAACGATAGTAATGAGACTCATGTTGTTAAGAGTAAGTTTATGTTCATAAGCTTTTTTATTCAATTTGTGTGTTTATATTATCTGAATTAAGCTATTTGTAACTTATTAGTTATTAATAACCAGACTTTGTTTATTATTTGTGATATCATATATGATATCACATCTTGTGTTTATTATATATATTATTTTTGATATCATATATGATATGACATGTCATATTTCATTTTTTTAGATATATTATATGTGATATCATATATGATATCACAACCTGTGTTTATAATATATATAATTTGTGATATCATATGTGATTTTTTGCATTTTCTCTTGAAACGTCTTACTTATTTTTTTTCATTTTCATTTTATTTTTTTTAGAGTTGAATGCATTGTGTACTCCTGAATCGTTTGTTACTCATTCTAATTTTGATACTCCTAGTGGAACTGTTTATTACATTCCAAAAGTTTTTGCAGATGTTTTACTAGTTAAAGGGAATGTTTATGATTCAGTTGATGATTGTGTTGTTGCATATATGAAGTATGCTACAAAAGCAGGGTTTGTAGTTAGGCGTTCATGTCAGAAAAGAATGTTGAATGGAGATGTTAGACAATAGTATTTAGTTTGCAATTGGATGGGTTTCCCTAAAGTAATACACGTAGACACGCTAGATTTAGGTAACAGTAAAAAACAAAAGAGAAATTCAAACCTTCATATAACTAGATGCAAAGCTCGTGCTGTGTTTAATTTGGATACTTGTACTAGAAAGTTTGTTCTACATGTGTTTGATACTATTCATAATCACGAGCTTAAACGTGAAGAGTACAAGCATTTGTCAAAGACAAAGAGGCAGTTGACCTATATGGAGCAAGCGTTTATTGTGAAAGCTACTAGTGTAAACATAGGTGCAACAATAGCTCATCACCTTCTAACCGGTATCAAGGGTTCTTATTTGCTTGTTCACAGTACTACTGTCAATTTTAAGAACTTTTTTAGAAGCGTGAACTGCTATATAGGAGACAGTGATGCTCAGATGCTTATTCATAAGATGGAAAATAGAAAGAAGCATGTATCTGACTTTTCGTTTGATTACTTGGTTGATAATGCTGAACTTACTGCTATTTTTTGGGCCGATGAAGTTTCTAAGTACAATTACAGGGAGTTTGGCGATGTTGTATCGTTTGATGCTACCTTTAAGACAAACAAGTAAGAATTCTTTTTTGTAAGCCGTGTCTTAGTTGTAGTATGTTTTGTGTTATTTCAGTTTTTTTATGTTTTTTTCAGATACAAGATGGTGTTTGTTCCGTTTACAGCCATAGACAATCACAGGAAGTGTGTTACGGTTGCTGCGGGTTTGTTGAAGAATGAAACTACAAAATCTTACATTTGGTTATTGAAAGCATTTATTAAAGCTTTTGGGAAAGCACCTAGTATAGTAGTCACCGACCAAGATGGAGCAATGAGGAATGCTATTGAAGCTGAGTTTGGTGGGTCCAAGCATCGTCTATGCATGTGGCATATCACCCAAAAGCTTCCTGCTAAGGTATTTTTTTATCTCAATATACAGTTTTAGTTTCATATCATTTGTATTATCATATATGATACTATATATGATAATTGAGTTTTTATTTAGTATTTATATCATATGTGATACTGCTAAGGTTTTTTATCCTTTTGCAAGTACTCTTTTGTTTCATCATATATGATATTTCAATATACATTTTTAGTTTCATATCATTTTGTTTTATCATATATGATAATTCAGTTTTAATTTATTTTTTATATCATATGTGATACTTTGAATGATTTTAACAATTTTATTGTTTTTTCTTTCAGATATGTGCAAAAATCTATGATGAGACTGACTTTAAAGAGAAGCTGAATAAAATTGTATGGAATATGTACATTGGTCCCGAAGAGTTTGAGTATAGATGGGGAAAGTTGATGGAAGAGTTTAAGTTGGAGAATCATAAGTGGTTAACTAAGATGTTTAATATTCGTTCAACTTGGATTCCTGCATATTTTATTGACTCTCCATTATGTGGATTGATGAGGACCACATCTAGGTCAGAGAGTGAGAACTCCTTTTTCTCTCATTTTACAAATTCTGGTTCGACTCTTATGAATTTTATGAACTGTTTTGAGACGGCGATGGAGAAGCAAAGGCATGTACAAGAAAGGATGGATCATAAGACAATTGATATTGTTCCTAAGCTTAAGACCCTTCTTAATATTGAACATCATGCGTCTAATGTTTACACTCGTTCGCTGTTTGAGTTGGTTCAGAAAGAAATATTTGTTGGCTTATTTTATTGCCAAATAGATTTGAAATGTTTGGTTGAAGGATCCGAGGTGTGTATTATCAAAGAGAGTCCATATGTTTATGAAATGCCGAATAAGAAGAAGAAGAAACCTCAATCTGTAGATAAAGGGAATGATAAAGCTGAAGAAAATGATAAAGTTGATCTGTTTTTCAAAAAAGATGGGCTTTATAAGGTATGTTTTTTGTAGTTTCCAGTTTTTTATGTGTAATCATATATGATTATACACTGCAGTTTTTTTAAATTATTTTTGTGCTTTGTTAAGGTGTTGCGGAACGTAGGAGATGGTTCAGTTGTTTGTTCATGTCAGCTTTTTGTGAGAGTTGGCATATTATGCAAGCATATTTTTTGTGTCTTTAAGAACGCCAATGTTGAATTGATTCCACAACAATACATCTTGAGGCGTTGGACTAAGAATCTTATACCTGCTGCTTTGAGGAACAAAAGAAACAGATATGGTGAGAAGAATGTGGTAGTTGAGAATTATGCGAACGAGGCAACTTCTATTGTTGATCATTGTGTGCATTTGCTGAGTAAAGATGAGCCAAGGTTAGGCGCTTTTGTTGAAAAGTTAAAGTCACTAAAGAAAGAGGTTGAAGCTGATTGCCCAAATCCTCCTTCAAAGAACAAAACTGATAATTTGGAGCAGCTTGTTGGAGTTCCGAAGCCATCTGTTGTTGATGTTAACAATCCAACTGTTGGATCGACCAAAGGACGAAAAAAGTTACGTATCAAGGGAGGAAAAGAGAAAGCAATTGAAAAAAGTTTGAAAGGCAGGAATTCATGTTCATTGTGTGGCGGTACCGATCATAACAAGAGGACATGCCCGCGGAGGTTTCAAGGTCAAGATGAAGTTGTGGTTAAAAAGAGTGGTGTCAAGGGTAGTTTGGGTTTCAAAAAGAAGTGTGTCAAGAGGAAGTTGTTCAAGAAAAAGTAGATTTGGCTGAAGACGAAGAAGAATTGTCTGAAGAAGATGAAGACTTGATTCATGAATAAGTATATTTTGGTCCAATGATAAGTTTAGCAAGCTGTTTGTTTGTTTTTAATAAGTTGTATCATATATGATATCATATTGAAATCATATATGATTTTACATTAGATTCCTTTTTACTGAATTATCATATGTGTTTGTTCATTTATGCCTTTGGATCTTTCTTAAATTAGTATTTGTTTCATATATATATCATATATGATATACTGTTTTTGTTCCTTTGTTGTTTTGAGTTATCATATTTGATAGCTGTATTTTAACAAGTTTTGAAAAGCAATCATATGTGTTTTCTGAATATCATATATGATATACAGGTTTTGTTCCTTTGTTTGTTTTGAGTTATCATATTTGATAGTTGTATTTAACAAGTTTTCAGTTATCATATTTTGTTTCATATATATATCATATATGATATACTGTTTTTGTTCCTTTGTTGTTTTGAGTTATCATATTTGATAGCTGTATTTTAACAAGTTTTGAAAAGCAATCATATGTGTTTTCTGAATATCATATATGATATACATGTTTTGTTCCTTTGTTTGTTTTGCAGTTACTATTTGATAGTTTATTTAACATGTTTTCAGTTATCATATTTTATCTTCCTGTTGTAAATGCTAAAACACCCAAGTGATTACCTATTTGCGTAATGAAAACAGTATCAAAATAGACATAATTCAAAATTAACATTTGCAGATGTTTCGGCATTTCCATTTAATCATAATTCATAAGTTTTTAGTTTCATTACAGAGTTAAATGCCCCAAAATGTGGTACCACCAATGGCATCCTAGTGATGGTTTAGCAACTGTTTTTAAATAACAAAATAATACTAAGAATAGTTTAAGAAACGAAAATAGTAGTAGTGTCTGCAATTGTTCTTCAAAAAGTGTTGATCATCAAATTACACTTTGAACTCTTTCAGATTCTTGTTTTTCTTTCTTTACTCTTATTGCTTCCCTTATCAGTGCCTTCCTCGCTTTCTTTTCTTTGTTACGGTCTGCAAATTCCAGTGCTTGTTTACTCATTTCTTCACGATGTATATTAATTTCATGACTCAACATTTTTGTAGCAAACCTCATCCTCATCTTTATTATATCATATCTATTTCCTTCTTCCTTTGTTGGGAATTCCAGGTTCCAATTCCTTGCATTCTCCTCGTTGTAGTTCTCCATGTGCATCATCAAGAAAACCCCACAATCTGTGTTGTTTTCCTCTGTCCCCCATTTAGGCCTTAGGATTGTTGGCTTTTTGTTCAACACTTCTTGAGCTCTTGATGCTGCACTCTCGCTATGATGCATGGAAACATGTTTTTCTGCAAAAAACAAGAACATTTTAGAGACTTCTATTTTCAATCATAGTATCATATATGATAGCATACATTTAAAAATAGTATCATATATGATATCATACATTTAAAAATAGTTGATTACATTTTTAACATACATGATATCATATATGATACTGATAATATAATCATACATACAACAACATTTAGTTGCTTACAAGAACATCGCAGACCTTCTTATATTTTGCTTCATATGACATTGGCGTTTTTGAGTGGTCAATTATCACTGTAGTGTCCTTTAAGAAGTTGAATACTACGAGGTAGTAGTGTTCATGGGCGATAATTGGAAAGAATTCCTATTGGAAATGTATTGTTGTATCAGTCTTAATGAAAAATAATGTAATGTTTTTATAATCATAGAATAGGTGTAGCAAGTTTCTTACCATTTCTAGATCTTTCAACTTTTTCACTTCCTCTTTCTTGAACTCGTTTTTCATTGTGTCAGAAAAGGCTTTGTATTGCTTCACTTTCATCATATTCTTCCGTCTTCCATCTTCCAGTTAAACATGTCTTTTGTCTGTTTACATATAAAAATATATTTTATGTGTAGCAAACATTACATATTTGTAGCTGTTTAGTTTTAAAGGTTTAAGGTACTTACAATCATCCCCGTGTAGAAGAAATGCTTTGTTTTCTTTCTTTTGCTGTTCACCCCTTGTTCATGGTTCAAAACTAAGCAGTAGGTGTCAATGACATTAGATTCGATTTTCAAGGTTGGGGCTAATGTCTGCATATATCCCGATGTGTTGGCATTCCTTCTTTTCGTTAAAAGATCAAGTCGCTGCATAAGATAACAAAATTTCATATATTAATTTATGATATTTTGTAAAGAAAGTGAAATGATAATAAATTGAAAGAGTAAAGGTACTGAAACTTACATTAACTTCCTTCAATCGACAAACAAGTACTACATAATCATCATGTTCATCGTGTACTGCGTTCCATTTTAGTGTTTTTTTGTTTATGTATGGAAGAAACAATAAATCTAGACGGTTTTTTGGCTCTTTTTGCTGCCCTTTCTTCTACCTTGTTTGTATCCGGCGATAAAGCAAACGTGATTGATAGGGGGAGATTTCTTTAAGTGAACTTCTCTTTGCTGTTTTCTTCTTTTTAATTTCTTCTTTTGCTTGATTCTCATCTCTTTCACACTGTGAGTCAGTAAACTGTGTTTTCCAAAATTCATCCTCACCAATTTCATCCTTATCATCACCTTGTTTCTCCTTAACTTTGTCAACCTTAGCATTTTCATCCTTATCAGTATCTTGTTTCTCCTGAACTGAATCATTCTTCATGTCATTGTTGTTCATCTTGTCATTGTCTTTAGTTTCATTGGCATCCTTTTCTTTATTGAGCTCTTTAATCTGATTGTTAACATCCATTTGAGCTGTAACCTCTCTCTCGTCTCCATTCATGTTTTCCTCTTTTCCATCACTTCCTCCTTCTGTTACTTCACTTCCATTTTCTTCAGTTCATTCACTTTTTTTTCTCTCTTTCTTTTGATTTTCACTTTCTTTTTTCTTGTTTGCATCTGCTGTTGGTGCTCCATCATCATCATGATTGTTGTTTTCATTATCTCCATCAGGCTCACCCTCGCTATCGTTGTCCTTAGAAGACTCAAAGAGATTGAATTCATTATCATTAAACAATTCCCCGTATTGCTTGCAGAAATCAATCATCATTTGGTCGTCTTCAAATTTTTTAACTGCATTTCTCAACGTTCTAACCAGCTCTGATCTTTCGTCAGAAATTATATCAAACTTCAAAACGATTTTTTCATAATACTCCTGCGAAACAAGCACAGATTAGTTTTTATGTACTTATTAAGTTATATTTTATCTATCATATGTGATATATGCATATGAATTATCATATTTGATATATCAAAATTTTCATATATGATTATTGCAAAAGTTCACATTTTTTTACCTCTTTTGTTTCTGGTTCTTTATCATTTATTGGTGCAACATAGACATCTAATTCTTTGTACACATTCATCCCATCTTGCTCTTCTTCAAGATCAAACTCTTTATGATGTTCCAATTTTCCCAAGCGTCTTGTCTCTGTCTCCATTTTTATCATTTTCCTCATTGTTGTAGTGTTCCAGCTTCTAAGTGCTGGTCTGTGACGGAGAACTAGAAGGTCTAGGAAGATTGTCGAGTCCAAGTAGAGCAACTTTTTTTTAAAGAAAAAAAGTGTTAGATTACATTTTGTGGATATTATATTTCGCATTAGATAGGAAAAATTGTTAGAAAATTTTGAATATAACTTACACATAAGAATGTGAGTGGCCCGTAGTAGAAGTTCTTTCGTGTCTTTACATCTTTCCAGTTTTTCTTACTGGTCTGCAAGCAGTCAAGTATGTACCCGCACCAGTCTATGTCTGATATGTCGACATCCTCAGTAATTCTTTTCAGCAATTTCGTCGACACCCTGCCACCATTATCAAGTGTTCCCATTGTACTTCCAAATAGAGTTATGAAGTTCATTCGGAACATGAAATCAGCTTCTGTTGTATCTGATATCACTGAAGCTATTGCTGCCGGTGTTGGTTTTTGCACGTGTTTAAACTGTTTTTCCCACTCTTTGATGAACGGGTCATTAGAAGGTCTTTCTTCCAGGTCTTCTAACTTCTTGCTCCCCATTGGTATACCAAGCATGTCTTGTACTTTTTGTCTTGTTGCCTTTATAGATCCTTTCTCTAGCCTTAGTTCCATGCTTCCTGTGTGAAAGTGGTCGATCGCATGGTAAGCCAGCGCTGATGGAAGCTCAACTATTGGAAAGTGGATCATTCTCTCGAAGCCCATATCCTTTAAGCATTTCTTTTGTGGATCTGATAAAGTCATCATAGCTTTATACACAGGTTTTGGTGACAATCGTGTGTTACAAGTTGGATATGGTTTTTCAGCTTTTGATCCTTTTCCTTTTTTAGGTATTGTCACTTTCTCCAGCTGCTCGTCTCCCTCTGATTCACTTTCTAATCCTTTATGCATTTTATCTTTTGTTAACTTCCTATCCTCCTCTTCTTCCTCTGTTTCATTGTTTTCTCCTCCTTCTATGTCATTCTTGCTTTGTTTTATCAGGTATGATCTTGAAGTCGAAGATTTTGCTTTCTTTGTCCTTTTTTTCTTCTTCTTTTCCTTACCAACAGGCAACCTTTCATCATCACTATTGCTCCCATCATATAAAACATCCTCCTCTGATTCCACTTGGGTTTCTTCTTCTGCTTTCTTCATCTTTTCCCCTTCCTTTTTGCCTTTTGATTTTCTTCCCTTCTTTTTTGTTTCGACTATTACATCGTCACTTGATATTGATTTCACATCTTCATCATCTTCTGCTTCATTTTGCGGGTTTACATTTTCTAATTCAGCCTGTCTTTTCGCATCACCTCTTGTGAATCTTTTTGGTGATTCTTCAATTATTGGATTTTTTTTGCTTCCAGATTTTTTCATTGTCCCTTTGTAGGTGCTCTTTTGACGGTTTGATTTTTTCTTATTAGGTTGTTCAGATTCACTTATCTCTATCTTCCTCTTCTTTCTTCTTTGATTTTGTTGTTTTTCTTCGACTGTTTTTTTTATATCAGTATAAAAAAATATGTTAGTCTATATTATATCATATATGATTTATCAATTAAAATATTATCTTTTGCATGTTATTTACTTTTACATTTAATATCATGTATGATATTAAAGACTAGAATTGTACCTTTGCCATCTTCTTTCTTCTTTGATCTTTTAGCTGCGTTCAAGAATGGCAACATTTTTATGTTTCTAAAAACTTGATCTACATTCTCTTCATTATCAGCTTGATCTTCATTGTCAGCATCCTCTTCATTATCATCATCCTCTTCATTGTTGTCAGCATCCTCTTCATTTTCATCATCCTCTTCATTGTTTTCAGCATCCTCTTCATTATCAGCATTCTCTTCATTGTTGTCAGCATCCTCTTCATTATTAGCTTCATCTGCATTTTCATTTGACATTCACATCATTATCTTTACATTTACAAACCACATTATTAATCACATTTGATATACAGTAGTTTTTTAACAAACAAATGTACCTTCATTTTCTGCTGCATCTTTAGCTTTTTTTTCAAGTATTGTCTCGATAGCTTTTAGTTCAGCTAATAATTCTGCTTTTCTTTTTGCAGCTTCTTCGTCGGTTTTTTCTTTGTTAGCGACGTCATCACTTTGATCATCATATTCTGCATTTTTTTTCATTAATTGTTTATAAGCATATCGACAATCATATTTGATATTCAATAATATCAGTTGAGTAGTTTATATAATATAAATTTACCTTCATTGTCTGATACGTTTTCCTCTCTATCTTTTTCAGGTTGTTTCTTTTTAGCTAGCTTCTTTGTAGCCTCTCTTTTAGCTTCTTTGATTTTCTTTTTTGTTGTTTTCTCGTTTGATTTTCTTATAGCATCTTCTTCCTCTGCTGTAAGGAATGTCCCAAAAGTTCCGCCCTTTCAACTTGTACTAATGAATCCACTTAACCCATAAAGACTCTTTGTTAGAGATAAGCTTCCAAATATGCGAGACCATGAGAGCGTTATTAAAAAAATCAAGCCTTCGCACACCAAGCCCCCCCTCATCTTTAGGAAGACATACGACTTCCCAAGCAACCTTAGACCGGCCTTTCCAAAGATAAACTTATATGTTTGCTCATTCATGCAAACTCCGAGAAGGAAGGATAAAAACCAACGCCCAATATATGTGCATGAAACCAAGAACCGAACGGATAAGTTGTAACCTACCCGCTGCCGACAATGACTTGTTTTTCCAATCATCAACACGAGCTTACACTTTTTCAATTAGCTCCTTACAATCTCTAAAAATAAGATGCGATGAGACTAAGGGAACACCTAAATATTTCACCGGAAGACGCCCTTCCTAAAATGGAAGAATTTGAAGAATAGCACTCTCAGTACAATTAAGCACATTACAAAAATAGGCTGTACTCTTAGGAAGACTAGGAACCAAACCCGAAGCCTCTTTAAACTTAAATAGAGCATCTTTAATCACTCTTACAGAATCAACATCCCCGTTAGCAAAAAGAAACAAATCTTCCGCAAAACAGAGGTTAATCAATTCCATATTTAAACAATATCTATGATACGTAAAGGAGTAAGAACTCCTCACACCTCTTTGAAGCATAAGCGTAAGGATTTCCATGATAAGAGTAAATAAATAAGGAAATAAAGGATCACCTTGCCGAAGACCACATTTTCCTTTAAACAACCCATGAAGAGAGCCATTAATACTAATAGAAAAGGAAGTAGTAGTAACACATTCCATGATCCATCCAATCATACGGGAATGAAAACCAATACCAATAAGAACTTTCCTCAAGAAGTCCTAATCAACGGTATCAAACGCTTTTTGAATGTCCACTTTAAAGGCACACCTAGGCAAACCATGATCAAGATGATAATTATGCATAAGCTCCTGCGTGAGAAGAACGTTATCCGCTATACTCCTACCCGGGACAAAAGGGTCTGGATTGGACTAAACTAGGTCTTTCAAGACATCTCATGATACGATTAGCAATAATTTTGCTAATGCATTTGAACATGACATTACAAGATGAGATCGGACGGTAATCATTGACACGCGTAGGGGACTTCACTTTCGGAATAAGGGCAATAATAGTATGGTTCAATTCTTTAAGAATCTTACTATTAGTAAAGAACTCACCAACAGCCGCAACAAAATCATTTGACACAATATCCCATGACTCTTTAAAAAAAGCCACCGTAAACCCATCAGGACCCGGAGACTTATCATTACCCATAGAAAACAACACACTCTTCACCTCTTGGGTAGTAACAGCACGAGTCATATCAAGGGCCACATTTTCATCTAGTTTAACTCGAAACAAGTCAATATCGTTAAAACCATGTGTATAACCTGGCTGACCTAGGAACGCCTCATAATGAGACACAAACACATCATCAACCTTATCATTTTCGAATACCACCCCATCACCATTAGTCACCACATCAATGCGACTACGGCTCACTCGACTTTTACAAGCTTTATGAAAATAGGCTGAATTCGAATCCCCCTCTCTAAGCCAATCAATTTTAGCTTTTTTCTTCAAAAACCTATCCTCCATGAGACAAGCATCATTAAAAGCAGCAAGAACAGTAGCTTCCTCTTGACGAATAGCTTCATTAAAAGGATCATTATCCAAACGCGTTTGAACACAATCTAAATCATCACGAAGCTTATTAACATTATTATGCAGGTTACCCTTTTCATAGAGAAGCTTGCGAAGAGGCTTTTTCAAATTCTTAAGCTTCTAAGCCACACGGAACATGTGAAACCCACTAACCTGCTTAGACCAGACCTCCAAAACCACCTGTTTAAAATACTAATGAGAGGTAATGATATTATAAAACTTGAATGGTTTCGGTTTGGTTTAGTAACAGTAGGAATATTAAGAATGGACGGAGCATGATCAGAAATCCGATAAGGCTTGAAAATAGTATGGGCACCTGCAAAAATATCATTGAATTTCAAGTTAGCCATAATGCGATCTATTTTCTTTAGAAGACCACTACTACCCTTTGGTTTTTGGCTCCAAGTAAACTGAAGACCCGAATTCTGAACATCCATAACCTCAATATCCTCCACACACTCCTTAAATTCACGCATGGAAATGTCTATATTAGAATTACCAGCCGACGAGTCATGAAGAAAAAGAGCGGCATTAAAGTCTCCAAGGATACACCAAGGTCTATCACGAACATAATGTTTATGAAGACCTAAACTATTCCAAAGAGCCACGGACGGTTGAATGACCTATTGTGGGCATAAACAAAGGAGCATAAATTAACTCTTTACGCGTTTCCAAACTTCTTACCATACACGCCATGGTTAGTTTGATCATCCTGATTATTGACCATAATATAAACATTCATTATTGATTTACCAACCCAAAAATAATTCGCGTACCTTTTACACAGCAACTAGCATTAGAAATCCAACTCCAATGACAAAAAACACGAGGACAAATTGTCAAAAGATTGGAATCCGATACATGAGACTCCAATATAGCACAAACAGATAAATTATTCTCTGAAATAATATATCGAACTTCACTTTGTTTAGGGGAGAAATTCAAACCCCTTCCATAGAAACGAACCAAGAGACAACCCTGTAGAACTCATCCAGAGCAAATGTTGATTTTGGTAATCAATATGATATCTACATATTACGGTGCTTATTTTGCAGGGTTGGTAATCTTTTTTGATTACATTTTAAGAGTGATTGCTTGTATTTGGTTATCATGTGGTCATCTCCTCTTTGTTGGGCATGTGTGATATACAACTAGCGTATCACGCGTTTTGGTTGTATGGTTTTGAATCACGAGTATGGAATTGGTTCATCAGTTGATTCAAACTTGGTTGTAGCGGTCGATGTGTTAGCATTCGACTTGCTATATGGGTTGTTTCATCTAATGTGGTGGCATGAAGACGAATGGAAGTTCGTTTCTTGGCAAGGATCGTTATTGAGTAACGATTAAAGTCTATGGGGATTATTTGAAGCGCCAGCATTACTATGATCTTTACGTTATCCGCATACATAGTAGGAAGTTCGATGGGTGCGGTTAAGTCTCCCATTGAGGCAAGTTAGACTAGGAATACTATGCTTATAATGTTTTATGTTCTTTGGTAGTTTCCTAGTTTATGTTTGTATGAAGACGATTGTTCTTCATTTGGTAGTTCATAAGAGTGGCATGTCATTCTTATGTAGGTTGTTTGGTTTGTTGCACTTGATGTGCATGGTTGTTGCCCATGTAACGGGCTGTGAATATAGGACTCCACTTATCCATTGCACTTCACGTTTTTTGGTGTAATATATTTTACTCGGGGTTTGAGTCCCTGTGTACCCTAAAAAAATTCAAACCCCCTTATAATTCCAGGAAGCGATTTAATCATGAGACCCATTGGAAGAGGAGTGCTTGCCCTGTATAGGATCTATCAGATGTTTTCGGCTATTTGGACCCTCCATGATCAGCATCAATGTCTTCACTATCACTTTCATTGATAACATTCAATTTAGAACCTTCCACTTCCCAATCCGTATCCTCATCACCAAGAGAACTGAACGAGTTCTTTACTTCCACCTAAGAGCTAGCTGCCACAACATTAGGAACCACTCTAGAAGCCGACATACCAACTCTAACATTTTCTCTGCTAACCTGCTCCTTAGGTTTAGAATTATCATTTGTACTAGTTTTAGAATTCTCTCCTTTTTCAACCTTACGATAATAGAAGTTAACCAATGGTTTATTCAAACGAAGCCCATCAATGTACTTAGCTTTCGAGTTCTACTTCGCCTTATGCTTCTTCCTTTTAACCTCAACAAAACCATCTCCATCATTCATTTTCGGTTCAACCTCCACAATAGGGTTTTTGGGACATTTTTCAGTCACATGGTCAAAAATAACACAAGTAAAGCATCTAGGAGGCTTCCACTCATATTCTATCTCAACCGTAGCCAAGGAATGTCCCTTCTCATTACTCATAAGAATCGTAATAACCATAGACTCCAACAATTTCTTTTCAGCCAAAATTTCAATAAGAATATGAGCATACGTACTCCTACCCCATGAACTCACACACATGTTGCTCGTGTATGAATCCATCATAATAGGACGACCAAGTTGTGTAGCGATAAGACTCAATCCCACCTCCAAATACGCCATAATAGGCACATGATGAAGTTTAACCCAAAGTGGCGCAAGCTTAATCTCTTCCTTCTTCAGATAGAAAAAATTGTTAGAAAATTTTGAATATAACTTACACATAAGAATGTGAGTGGCCCGTATTAGAAGTTCTTTCGTGTCTTCACATCTTTCCAGTTTTTCTTACTGGTCTGCAAGCAGTCAAGTATGTACCCGCACCAGTCTATGTCTGATATGTCGACATCCTCAGTAATTCTTTTCAGCAATTTCATCGACACCCTACCACCATTATCAAGTGTTCCCATTGTACTTCCAAATAGAGTTATGAAGTTCATTCGGAACATGAAATCAGCTTCTATTGTATCTGATATCACTGAAGCTATTGTTGCCGGTGTTGGTTTTTGCACGTGTTTAAACTGTTTTTTCCCACTCTTTGATGAACGGGTCGTTAGAAGGTCTTTCTTCCAGGTCTTCTAACTTCCTTCTCCCCATTGGTATACCAAGCATGTCTTGTACTTTTTGTCTTGTTGCCTTTATTGATCCTTTCTCTAGCCTTAGTTCCATGATTCCTGTGTGAAAATGGTCGATCGCATGGTAAGCCAGCGCTGATGGAAGCTCAACTATTGGAAAGTGGTTCATTCTCTCGAAGCCCATATCCTTTAAGCATTTCTTTTGTGGATCTGATAAAGTTATCATAGCTTCATACATAGGTTTTGGTGACTATCGTGTGTTACAAGTTGGGTATGGTTTTTTCAGCTTTTGATCCTTTTCCCTTTTTAGGTATTGTCACTTTCTCCAGCTGCTCGTCTCCCTCTGATTCACTTTCTAATCCTTTATGCATTTTATCTTTTGTTAACTTCCTATCCTCCTCTTCTTCCTCTGTTTCATTGTTTTCTCCTCCTTCTATGTCATTCTTGCTTTGTTTTATCAGGTATGATCTTGAAGTCGAAGATTTTGCTTTCTTTGTCCTTTTTTCTTCTTCTTTTCCTTACCAACAGGCAACCTTTCATCATCACTATTGCTCCCATCATATAAAACATCCTCCTCTGATTCCACTTGGGTTTCTTCTTCTGCTTTCTTCATCTTTTTCCCTTCCTTTTTGCCTTTTGATTTTCTTCCCTTCTTTTTTGTTTCGACTATTACATCGTCACTTGATATTGATTTCACATCTTCATCATCTTCTGCTTCATTTTGCGGGTTTACATTTTCTAATTCAGCCTGTCTTTTCGCATCACCTCTTGTGAATCTTTTTGGTGATTCTTCAATTATTGGATTTTTTTTGCTTCCAGATTTTTTCATTGTCCCTTTGTAGGTGCTCTTTTGACGGTTTGATTTTTTCTTCTCAGGTTGTTCAGATTCACTTCTCTCCATCTTCCTCTTCTTTCTTCTTTGATTTTGTTGTTTTTCTTCGACTGTTTTTTTGATATCAGTATAAAAAAATATGTTAGTTTATATTATATCATATATGATTTATCAATTAAAATATTATCTTTTGCATGTTATTTACTTTTACATTTAATATCATGTATGATATTAAAGACTAGAATTGTACCTTTGCCATCTTCTTTCTTCTTTGATCTTTTAGCTGCGTTCAAGAATGGCAACATTTTTATGTTTCTAAAAACTTGATCTACATTCTCTTCATTATCAGCTTGATCTTCATTGTCAGCATCCTCTTCATTATCATCATCCTCTTCATTGTTGTCAGCATCCTCTTCATTATTAGCTTCATCTGCATTTTCATTTGACATTCACATCATTATCTTTACATTTACAAACCACATTATTAATCACATTTGATATACAGTAGTTTTTTAACAAACAAATGTACCTTCATTTTCTGCTGCATCTTTAGCTTTTTTTTCAAGTATTGTCTCGATAGCTTTTAGTTCAGCTAATAATTCTGCTTTTCTTTTTGCAGCTTCTTCGTCGGTTTTTTCTTTGTTAGCGACGTCATCACTTTGATCATCATATTCTGCATTTTTTTTCATTAATTGTTTATAAGCATATCGACAATCATATTTGATATTCAATAATATCAGTTGAGTAGTTTATATAATATAAATTTACCTTCATTGTCTGATACGTTTTCCTCTCTATCTTTTTCAGGTTGTTTTTTTAGCTAGCTTCTTTGTAGCCTCTCTTTTAGCTTCTTTGATTTTTTTTTCTCGTTTGATTTTCTTATAGCATCTTCTTCCTCTACTGTTGCCTTTGCTGCATACGTAAACACATACATTGTGATATGCTATGTTTTGTTGAAGGTTTAGCCTTTAACTTAGCCTTCATCTTTGCCTAAGGCTTTCTCGGCGGCTTAGCCGCTTACTTAACCGCATGCATTTTGATCTGCTAAGCCTTCTAATCACACTTGTCATACAAATAACATGTTCAAAATTTGTATAAAAGCTTTAAAACCTAACTTGTATCATATATGATATATTATAAAACTTTTTTACAGTTTCATATTATAATTATCATATATGATATTATCTAACAAATCATGGTTTATTTGTTTTATTTACACTAAGCGTTCTGCTTTTGCCGAAAGTACAGCCTGCGTCTTATCCTTCAGCTTTGCCGAAGGAATAGCCTGCGTCTTAGCCTGCTTTTTGTGATTTCATATCCTTTCCCTTTGGCCAAGGCATAGCCTCTGGGTTTGGCGAAGACATAGCATTCGGCTTTTCCAAAGGCATAGCCTCGGCTTTGCCGAAGGCATATTCACTGGCTTTGCCGAAGGCATATGATGCGGCTAAGCATTCGGCAAAGGCTTAAGGCCGTCATTTCATCTCTAAATCACTCATTAACAATATCATCAACTAGTCGTTTCTAATCAGTTAAAACTTATCACTATAACATCATTAAAACATCTATAAACAGTAGTTAATCACATTTTTCTCATTAAAATCCCAATGACTTCAACTAAAAATGACAATATATTCATCAAAAAACTCTATAAACAGTATTAAATGCAAAATAACACTAAAAAATGTCGATATTGTGTGTTTTATACCTCTATCTTTGAATTTAATCCTGATTTTCTTTGGTTTTTTACCGAAACCTTGTCCAGCGTCTTCTACCTCCATTTTTATATGATTTTTTCTTATATTTTGATGATTTTTTGCTAGATCTAGGGTTCTGTGTGTGTTTTTTGATCGGTGTAACTGTGTGAGTAGTGTGTGTTTTTTGTGTGTGTTTTTGAAATGAAACGGCGGATGAATAATGAGATCGTGAGTGGTAGTTTTTGTTGTTGTAGTATTACCAAATTACCCTTCCGCTTTTCTATTTATTTATTATTTTTTTTAATACAAAACTTTTTTTTAATCTCCACCCTTCTTTTTTTAGATGAATGGCTGTGATTGGTCCCCCAGTATCCAAGAAAAGGAGGGTATCTTAAATAACTCTCCTCTTTCCATCTCATCTAAAAGTTAACAGATGGCTCATGATTTTCATTTTTAGGTGTTTTCCATTCGTCACAAGGAATAACTTGAGTCGTTTGTATATGTACAATCACGTGTATATATTAACATATCACATTTTCATTTTTATATTTATAACATATACACATTGATTTAATATATTATGATAATAATATTTACAAATAACAATAACGTATATGTTATTGTTTTTCTTTAAATAAATTAATTTATGAGGTATATATTAAATTCATATAGTTATCAAACACAAGAAAACTCATGAATTTACTTAAATCAATATAATTTATTCAAAATTTAATAGCTAAAGATTTATTAATTATTTTATCAATATTAAATGCAAAATAACAATAAAAATGTAGATATTGTGTGTTTATACCTCTATCTTGGGATTGAATCGTGATTTTTCCTTTGGTTTTTTTACCGAAACCTTGTCCCATCGTCTTCTACCAATCCATTTTTTAATATGAATTTTATCTTATATTTCTGATGAATTTTTTCTAGATCTTAGGGTTTTTTGGTGTGTGTTTTAGGTGTGTGTTTTTTGATCGTGTAACTGTGGTAAGTTGTGTGTTTTTTGAAATGAAACGGGATGAATACTGAGATCGGGAGTTGTTATATTTGTTGTTGTAGTATTACCAAATTACCCTTTCACTTTTCTATTTTTTTTAATACAAAACTTTTTTTTAATATTCACCCTTCTTTTTTTAGATGAATGGCTGGGATTGGTCCCCCAGTATCCAACAAAAGGATGGTATCTTAAATAACTCTCCTCTTAATTTTTTGTAGAAAATTTGTCATTTGGATCATGACATAAGCAATTTAAAAGTAAACATTCTAATTAAATGACACGTATGCAAAAGTAGCAAAACATTATGTCATGCAAAACTCCATTTTAATAGAATGTATAGATTTTCTAGCTTATTTTGAAAGGACAAATGGCGAACTTATTCGGCTTAATAAATAAGCTCGAATGTGGTTTGCTTGGGCTTTTAACCACGTCCCACATCCAAAGCCCGACACCATGAGTTTATTCTTACTTGGGCTTATCAAGAGCTTATTGTAGCTTATTGATGAACCGAGAACTTATTTAATACCTTTTTGCGTATAGGGTTAGTTGTAAAGGATTTTGATTGATCGAACTTGGGAAATGTATATTGAAAATGAGTTTTGATTAAAGTCTATGACTTTGGAAAGTGTGTAAACACGAACGGGTCATGCCGAATATTTATAAAAATTATATACATAGGATAAATTGTGAAAAATATATTTTATTAAGACTTTTCCGAAAAACATATTATTTATAAATGATAAATAACATATAATTAACCATGTAAATAAATTAAAATACTTATTTACGATTTTCTACCTACGTATTTAATTTAAGAACCGACAGTTAAGCGTGCTCGTGTGAGGGAAGCACTAGCATGGGTGACCTACCGGGAAATGGATAGATTAAAGATATAAAATCATCACTTTTAAAAGGTTTTAAATCAATATTTGGGTTTATTGGGTAAAGAGCCGAACAATGCGATAAACATAAATATATATATTACGTAAATATAAATATATAGTTTTATATATTTAATATTACTATACCCCAACAGCCATATTACGATCACTAACGTTTTATTAAAAAAGTATCTTAAGTAAACTTTGATGCATCATCCGCATTAATCTATTCATTCCGATTCTAAGACGAAACCTATATTCTCCTAGGTTGCATTCGTGTACCGTTGTTCGTTTCTGCGTGATCATATTCCTAGACGTTTACCCTATCATTTCACCAACTCAAGGTGAGTTCATAGCCCCACTTTTACTCGTTTTGATTAAATGTTTTAATACTTTGGGGTGAGAAACATTTCTTGCTTTTAAAATTGGACACAAGTACTATACGGGAGAAATTCCCCGTTTACGTGTTGCCTAAGTAGCGTTTAGACCACTATTGCCCGAATTATCATGAACTGTTAATCACCTTTAACCGACTGGCTGGTTAAGTAAGCGCGAGTGAATAAATAGATCTATTGGTACTAATTATCCCTATCCGGGTAAGAAGCACTTACTAGTCCGAGTTTGCCAAGGACTAACGGATATATGTCATGTCAAAACTAGTTAGGTGGTCTTTGGTCGGACACCTAAAGGGAAAGCCTTATATAGCACTGTACATGCTATCTTTCAGTATTAGCTTCAGTGTCATGAGCTTAGTGCAACGTAAATGCCTCTTTATGTGAAGTTGTATCTCCTATAACTGTCGCATACGTTTTGATAATCTTGTGGTCCACATTAATTACATTTGAACTAAACCTATGAATTCACCAACTTTATGTTGACGTTTTAAGCATGTTTTTTCTCAGGTGCTTAGCATGGATGTCGTTGCTTGACTTATGTGAAGTCTATTTGCCCGGACCGGTTTACCAGAAATTTATCTATGTCTTTAAATACCGTTGTTGAACTTACTTAAGCTTCCGCATTTTAACTTTTGAATCTTTTAAATTTGATCGATGTAAACTTATTAATATTTTGAATTTATGCAACGGTGTTTATTTTTAAAACGTACCCTTTAGAGGTCATTCTTTATGCTTTGTACTTGAGATATTTAGTGACGTCACGCCCCCGGACGCTAAATCGAACGGGACCCTATTTGGGGGTGTGACATTCTTCATCTTGTAAGTATATTCTTAATCATTCTTTTGATTTCTCTCTTGTTCTTGAGTTCTTGTTCAAATGTAAGACTCTATGTGTTTGTGAATCTTTTATAAAGAAAGTGAAATGAGATCTTGTTATTTCTTGTATAAATGAAAGTAATATGTTAATAGTTTTGTGATTTTGGTGAGATGAGTTAAAAATATATGTGTTGCAACAATGATGAGGATGAGATTAGGTTAGTTGTAAGTGTGTTTTTGACGTTGGATTAGTTGTGAATGGAGATTAGGTTAGATTTGGCACTATTGTGGAGTTTGGGTTGATTTTTGAAGGCGTTTGGTTAAATATGTATTGTTGTCTGAAATTTAAAAGGTGGTTAAGGGGTGATTAAAACTGTTTTAAAGTGTTAAAAGTCTAATGTTAATAATTCCCCGATCGTTTCGGTATAAAATCGCTAAAAACGGACTTAAAACGACCAAGTTATGGTCATTTGAAGTTAGAAACATTTTTCGGCAAATTAGTTATATTAGTTGCTGACTGGAATATAAAAGTGAGTTTTCTGACACTTTCGGACATGTTTGAGATTTTAAAATGTTGGCGAAACATATAGTGACACTAGTATATTAAGTAGAAACATTAGAAACTTCATGAACATGTTATCGTAATGTCGGGATTTTTAAAAACGAAAAACTTCTAAAAATAGTAAGTTTTAGCGAGATGGACATGGAAGTTAGGCGTTTTGGTTTAGAAAGTGCGTTTTTTGAAATATAGACTTAACGAATATAGGGGACGGTATTAACGTCCGGAAATTTTCTGTAGGTCTCAGCCCTAGATAGATCTTTTAAGCCTGTGAAGGATATAGAGCACTAATGTAATCAAAAGTAACTCT
>BQNB010022450.1:0-11061 GCA_026074375.1 Tanacetum coccineum | reverse complement strand
CAGCAAGCAAATCGAAACAGGAAGAAGACAATAATACCCAAATACAATATCATAACACTATAAAACATTTAAAGGAGTGGAATACAGATGGACTACATGCAAGCATCCTAATCACCTGTATTAGTTAGTAGAAGAATTTGGATAGCACACAGATTTAATTATCAACCCACTTTGAAAGCTTTTGTGATTAAAATAATAGTTACTGTAGCATTACTGAGAGCAAAACAAAATGATCTTTAGTATATATAGATAATGAGTAATAGTAAAATGACTAAAATAAGTTAAAGAGAAATAATGAGTAATAGTAAAATGACTAAAATAAGTTAAAGAGAAAGTTTAATAAAAGATAGTCGCTAAATTGAGTATTTAAAGAAAGTTATATTGCAAATAAAGACAAAAATAAGGTCAGGGTCTAACGGTGTAATGAGAAAAAGACAAAAAAATGATAACAATAACGAAAAAAGAACAAAAAAAATGATAACAGTAACGAGTTCTTTTTGGAATTCTGACTTTTAAGTTATTAGGGACTAATGGTGCAATCAAATTTGTGACGAAAAGACATAAATACCCATAGTGTGCAAGGCACATGGGAGGGATAAAGAAAAAAATAACTGTTGTTAACTATAACGGGGCTTCAGGGACCAAACGGGTAGCAACAATGTCAAAAAGAGACCCCGTATGAGAGTCCCCGTTATCTAAGGACCAAACGGGCAAACGAACCTAAGTATAGAGACCAACGGTGTAATTTACCCAAATTTTAAACACTAACCTTTTGTGAAGCATTTTTTTTTCTTTTTCCATTTACACCATTGGTCCATGTAACAATTTTTTTTTTGTCTTTTACCCATTAATAATACTTCTACTGTTGGTCCTTAACTCAGAAATGTGAACGGGTACTTCTACCGTTATTTGGTTCCTAAGCCTATTTTTTTTCCAGTTATACCGCTTTATTTCATATTATGTAACATGGGTTGTTCCTTTTGTTTTTGTAAATAGTTGGTTAAAATGTTTTATTAATTGAAAAGAGTAAATTGCATAAATCGTTCTTAAAGTTTGGCCAAATTGCATGTTTCGTCCTAAATATTACGAAAGTGCAAGGATCGTCCGTGTAGGGAAACGTTTGGTGCAAGCATCGTCCCTATGAGGAAATTTTTGGGGCAAGTTTCGTCCCGACCAAACTTGCACCAAAGGTTTCCCCACAGGGACGATCCTTGCACTTTCGTAACGTTTGGGATGAAACATGCAATTTGACCAAACTTTAAAGACGATTTATGCAATTTACTCAATTGAAAATACATTATTGTTTAATGTAAGATTGTAAATTAGTTTTAAAATGTATAAATAACAACAAAATAACAAAAAAAAAAAAACTCTTACATTTTTATAAGACTCCACGATATTTTATTACTAATTACAATATGCCATGCTAGAAACTAATATGCTAACTCACTGTACATGTAACTTCACCACTTACTACTAAAACAACCAAACAAACAAACAAACTTTATAAATCAGAAAACTCTAATCTAACGAGGCCGGTGAATAAGCCTTGGACTCACTTTCACATCCACAATCTTCGGCGCCTTCCGATATATCCTCGGCACGTCCACCGCACGCGTCTTCCTTCACACAATCGCGATAGTAGAATCATATCCTTCCTTGCCTCGTTCTCTTCATCTACAGTAACAAAAAGAAATAAAAAAAATTAGTCAACGTTTATAATAAATCACAATCTAATTCAGAGATCTAAAATTTTATAACTTTTTGAGCTAAATTATATACATATAAAAAACTATAGTAATTTTTAGTCATTAAAGACAAAATGATCACATTATATGAGATAATGACAAAAATACCCAATTTTTCAAACCTACTTCACAAAATACCTAATTTTTTGCCCCAAAATAAAAATACCCATAAAATTCGCAATTTTTTACACCTTTTCGAAATTGAGAAAAATACCGAAAATTTTCAATACTTTTGAGAAATATCGAAAAATTTCGATATTTCTTAAAAATATAAAAAACATTCGATATTTTTTTACACATATTCATCTCTTCCACATAGTTAACAAACCCCCATGACTTGACTTCTACATTGTAAATACAGATATATAAGGGCGAAGATAACGTGTAGCCTTAATGGTTACGCCTTAATGGTTACAAACCTGATTGGGAGACTCTATCAAGGAGATAATCACTAGCTATGTGGACAGAAATTGAGGCATGAAGACCAGATATTAGCTTGTACAAGACTTTCTTCTCTTGGCAGCTTTCTCCAGATGAATCTGCACATTCCAAAAATACCTCATTTATTCTGAATTGTAATTGAACATTTCTAGATACAGAAAACAGATATACTTCAGCTTTAAATAGTTGTCCAACTTCAAATAGTTGTGCCCCGTTTATTTTTTCTTTCTGATGTACATTTAAACATTAAATCACTAAGCAATTATATACTATGGGTTGTATATTCAATGACAGCATCTAAAAGAGCATATGTTGTTACTTGCAAACATTCATTTTCTTATAGAAAACGCATCACTTGGCCTTCAAAACTAGCATGGGCTTCTTCCTTGGGAAAAACACCAATACAATTGAGCTACAGGCCACTAAATATTCAGGATATAAAACAGCTTCGGCATAAGCACTCGAGGAACCAAAACCCATTTGAAAGAAAGTTTGTGACAATAATATGAAGTCATATTAAACACAAAGCTGGTGTAGGCCACTCCAGACTTTCTTTCAGCTAATATGGGCTAAAGATATACATCTGTTAGGTTTTGAACATGTTAATACTACTAGTTAATACAGAGTAACTTTTTTTGATCTATTTCTATAAAATAAAACATTATTTAATATATAAAATACAAATCTTGATATGATTAACCAATTAACAAATAATGATACTAATAAATCAATTTACCTTATGATCGGTTGATTTTAGTGTTATCAAAATCGATGAACTCATCATCATCATCTCAGCCGCCGTCAAGATCTAAATCGGCTACCACCTTCGGCGTCAAGATCTAAACGGCTACCACCATTTTTGGATTTTTCTTTATAGATCTAATAGAGGACGTTGATGGGTTTGTAGTGGGCGGTGGCTGAGTAGTTGTTGATAACATAAAGTTGAAGAATTTGTTGGCGGTGGCTGTGGTGGGGTGGTCGTTGAGTTCAAAATGTTTTGTTTAAGATTTAACATGTTGCGGAACTTATCAAAAATTTGCTTGTGTTTTGTAACTGCGGGTTTGTGTTTATTAAGTGTGTACATGATGATAGATAAAGATGGTGAGTGTAAGTGTACAGGTGTAAAGAAAAATATAGTACTTAGAAATGACTAATTGTGCAACAAATTTTTTATGTAAAATTACCATAATACTTATCACTAACGAAGTGATTTAACGAGCGTTCATCCCTTGGGACCAAACATGTACCAAAATTATCACTTCAAGGACCATTTTCACCGATTGTCAAAACGGGGGACTGAACGGGTAAACGAGGGTGACTACGAGGACCATCGGTGTAATTTACCCTTTATCCTGTTTTTTTCGTAATACCGGTTTAACCCGGTGGTTGAACATATGACCCAGTGAACTTGATTTGGACGGGTCAGTCGAAAAACTGGATTCTAAAACATTGGAAGCTTCACGCTGCTGAATATGTAAAGTAAAAAATTAACGCAGCTTATAATTTTTATCACACGTCAAAACATGGCGATTAGAGACCTTTAAAATCAAGTCAAAAGAAGGCTACTAATCTATATGATCAAGTCTCCAAAAGAATCATGTAAGTTTATAAAATATATGATGAGGTCTCTAGAAGAATTAAAAACGTGATGATTAGTCACATTAAATAAATAAATTAATAGTTGGGTTCTTTATTGTTGGATCAACTTTTTTCTAAACGAACAATATCTTGCATAAGGTATGATGACCCACACGAGCTTCGAAGGGGTGTTCAATGGTTTGGTTAAGTTTTCGGTTATCGGGTTGGTCGGTCTATTTGGTTAAAAAAATTTTTTTTGAGTAAAATCAAAAATCAAATCGAATTCAAATTCGATTAAACCAAATTAAATAACCGAAATCCAAACTAAATAACCCGAGTTGTATAATTTTAAATATTTATTCATATAATTACCAATATATACATTTTTAGCATAAAAAAGTTTTAAGTTTAAAAAATGTTATAACTATATTAGGAAAAAGTTTTAATATTTTCTTTTATAAAAAGACATAAAGAATAATAGAGTTGAGATCAACATAGACTCAAAATTTAGCATAAACCGAATGAAAATCGAATATTTAGTTCGGTTTTAGCAATTTTGGTTCGGTTAAGAATTTGGTTCGGTAACTTTCGGTTATGTTTTGGTTTTCAGTTCCTGTAGGTTTTAACCGAATTGTGAACACCCCTACCTCTGACCAATGTTTTGAAACAGAACCGTACCAGACTTTGAATCGGTTTTAATACCAGTTTGAACGATCGGACAATATTTATAAACCGGATGATGTTAAGGTCGAATTAATGTTTTTCAATCTCTTCACTTTTAAACATGGGTGGAAATGAGTCGAACCGTTCGCGAAAAGCTCAGAATTGGATCGGTAATAAGCTTGAACGAGCTCGAGTCTGAGCTTAAGCCTAAGTTGCAGCTCATTTATTAATCAAGCTCGAGCTCGAGCTTTACATACAAAGCTCGATTGGGCTCGCGAGCCTAAACGACACTAGGTTATTTTAAGTATTAAACGTATATAAAACGCTATTTATTTGTATTATAGAAGGGCTTATAAACGAGCGGAATAACAAGTTTATTAACGAGTTAATAACAGATATATTAGGAGCCGAGCTTAAGCCAAGCGTTAAATTTTCATTGTCAATTCGTATAAATGAGTTGAGCTCGAGTCGTGCCCGGGCCTTTATAATGCCACGAGCCGAGCTCGAGCTTAAAAAATAAAGCTCATGCCGAGACGAGCTTGAACTTACAATTAAAGCTCAAGCCGAAACGAACTCGAACTTACTAAATAAAGCTCGAACCTAGCCAAACCCGAGATCGAGCTTTATAAAACTTAAACTAACCGAGTTCAAGGTCTGGTAAGCTGGGACCCGGCTCCCCTAATTTCCACCCCTGCGATTAAACAAACATACCAAAAGACATTTAATGCTATAAAAAAAGAGAAATGCTATATCCACTCCTAATTCACATAAAAACTTTCACATATACATGTGGCATGTTAGTTCCACCAATCTCTATCTATCACATTTTCTCTTTCTTTTTTTCACTACCACTATTTGTTTGACACATATGGGTGTGAATTTTTTTTGTATAAAATGGGTGTGGATCTAGTATTCCTCATTAAAAAAAAAAGGAAAAGAGTGTTGACATTCAAATGAAGTGATAATCCAACTTATAATTCTTCCTCTACCTTTTTCTTTCTGCTACCCGCTTCCCTTTCAACAACAAACCTACGTTTTCATAAAAAAACACACACACATGAACGATTCATGAGCTTGGTCAACGTGTTTAAGTGCTTTTCTTTTTCTCCGGCGAGTGAATCCGATCAAATCCGGTTCTCATCGATTTCAAAATTCATGCTTTTGAGTTACTTTACATAAAAAATAGGTAGCTTATAATCTCGTGTTACCCGTGATGAATATGAATGGTTAATAAAGAATTTTAGTCATCTAAAAAGGTTTAGTTATTTAAAGAGCCCATAATCACATATGATTACTATTGATTACCTTTAAATACCGTGTTGTTGACATGAGATTGAAATACTAAATTTAAAATTGACTAATTATTCCATTGAATTATTCATAGGGTTAAGTCTATATATTACCAACGAACTTTTCAGATTTTACCGATCTAGGTAACCAACTAATTTTATTACCAATCTAGGTATTGAAACCGGCTAATTTGTATCAATATAGTCAATATGACCTGATAATTTTCCACGTAATTAATTATTTCTTTTTTTCACGTGTATATTTGTCCACCTTTTGTTAATAAGTATAAAAACACCAAATAATGAGATTTGCCTGTTATGTATAGCCTCTTATTTTGCATCCATAGAAATGAGATCTACAACACATAATAACTCATGAAGACATATTAAAAGAATAGGATTAAGGTTCCACAAATCAACTAACACCATACCCTATAAACCACTACCCGTAGCAAACCATACAGGTCCACAGTTTCTTTCTGATTGTCACTATTGAGTGTTGACTGATTATTAACCTTCAACTGAGTGATTATCAACCACCGGTGGAAGTAGAAGTGTAGCAGCGAAGCAGATGGAGGTCCATACTCCGCCGGTGAGGTTGAGTACGAGTAGAGCAAATGACGTGGTAAGTACATGGACTAGGTGGTTGGAAGATGATGAATGGCGGTGAGATTAAGGCGAGTAGAAGTAGTATTAGGGTGGTGTTTGGTAGTGTGGATTAAGAAGGGGTGGTGGTTAAGATTGACCAGTGATGATGTTTGGAAATGAAGCATTTTTAGTTGCTTCTTTTTGGTTTGAGAACACGGTTTATAAATTGATGGGGTGCGTGTTGGTGAGTTTAGACAGAGTTGACTCTATTGGTGAAAGCATCACTTTCTAGGGCTGAGGATAATAGACCACTTTAGTGATACCGCCGGAATATGTTTCTGTCCTCGCCGAAACCTGCTGCTGCCTCGTCAGAATCTGCTGGTCAGCTGGTGCCGTCAGAGAAGACCACTTTAGTGATACCGCCGAAATATGGTGTTGAATACCATCTTTGGCTATGTGATTAATTTTTTTAAAATTTGGTTTATGGAATAATAGTTACATGTTTGTTAATCTATCTGTTATTAGGTTGAACAACGTGAATTATTGGTTATTGGTTATGAGTTTGGGGTTTGTGTTTATGAGTTTGGGATTTGGGTTTACTGGGTTTTACAAGGTTTCTGGCTTTGAGGTCTTGCCAACGTTTTGTTAGCGGTTTGTGACTAGGTATTGTTATCAGTCCCAGGTTTTCAAGATCGATCTACTGCAGGAATTGTTTTCTTCTTTGCAAGATCGAAGTTTGTAACAATCGGATCGGGATACTTAAGATCCTATTATAATTCAAGTTCTTAATATTTCTATTTGTAATAATTCACAAATCTTTTCAAATACTATATATCATAACATAAAAACGAATAGAATGTTTCATAGAAATGTTGTTCTAAATTATGATTAGAAATATTTTAAGAAGATAATAACATGATGTCTATAAATTCTACCAAACACAACCCAAAATTTCTGTTTTGTTATTGTGGTTCGAGAACATGTTAAGATCAGTATCAGAGTAGAATACTTAAAGATCCTATGATTAAGATCGGGATCCTATAAAATCTTGATGTGTCCTTATTTTAGCATTGATCAATCTAAATAGTTTTTAGCTATATAAAGTAAGTCAAGAGAGAGAGAAGAGAGAAGAAGAGCAAGAGAGAGAGCAGAGAGAAGAGAGAGAGAGAGAACGAGAGAGAGAGAGAGAGAGAGCGAGAGAAGATGACAAGAGACAGAGGAAAGAATAGAGAGAAAGAGAAAGAGGATAGAGAGAGAGAGAGAGAGATGAGAGAGAGAGATAGAGGTAGAGAGATTATTTTTGTCAAAATTCAATTTTTTATACAGCAGGAAAAAGAAAATTGAGGTTTACAAGAGATGTAAGTGAATGGTCATTTCTGAATGAGATATTAATCTCATATTTATACTAGTCTACCTACCTTATTCTTCCTTTCATACTTTAATAGTCCTTAAGTATATTAAGCATATTTTTAACGCAATGCTTGATACACATTTATTACATAGAATACTAAACGTAAAAACGACAAGAAAATAAAACTTATTAATCGACACTTTTCAATCCTAACAATTTCCCCCTAAGGGTCGACTATTCAGGATAAACCACATAACTTGTAATCTGCCTTCCATTCACCAAGCTTTCATATATTTGCATCTGATCACGATACTTCAATCTTTCCTTGATCTCTTCTTTAAGTAAAGCCTTAAGTTCTTTGTCTTTGTTGCTTAGGGAAATCTTGATTATTCCATGCGCTTCCCTATTGATCACACTTATCTTTCGCAAAACCCTCTTCAAGGTAGCATCAATGAACTTGCGCAATTTTCATCAAAATCGGTCCATTCTCTTCTTCTCTCTTCTCTGTTATTCTCCGATACACAATGGCACTTAAAGGAATAAAAAAACAAAACATCAATTATAGTATACAAAGGATCTACTCAATTCCTAGAGTACGTGATGGCTGGCAGGAGGTCATATTGATCTTGATCTGATTGAACTCTCTATCCCAATTGAATCATAGAACCCTTTCCCAGATAACACATACTCCTGATGTAAAGGATAATGCTTGAGTTAAAAAGTATGACTTTTGTTTATACTCTACGAGTGTCATTACCTTCTTAACATAAAAAATGATAACGTACCACCTCCAAACCAGACTAGATTAAATATTTAATTGACAAAAAAACCATTGGGATAAGTTTGAATAAGACCTTCATTAGTTAAGAATTTGTTACGTATGGTTAGTCAACTATAAGTAAAAATAATAAGTAAACGTTCTAAGAAAGAAGAATTATGTATGGTCACAAACATGAAAAGAAAGGACTTGAGGGACCATTCTTGCCAAAGTGGCAAACTATTATTTAACTTATATAATTTCCTCAACACCAAAAAGTCCAAACACTTCTAGTGTCTTTGTGTGTATTCTGGTGGGATGAAAGAAAGAAGAAAAGAGAGGGAGAATAAGAAAGCTAGATGAATTAGTAGAATATTAAGGTTCCTATTCAAGAGTTAAGTTCATAACAATAATCCTACAAGTAAGTAACCTCATATCCTAAGTTTAATTATAAATTAAGAAGTTAGGGTTCATATACCAAATTGAGGGTTTTGGATAAAGATGGTTTTAAAGTAAAGATATGATGTTATAGTAATCATGTGTTAAGTGGTATTGAATAAAGTTAGTAATTTTGGAGGTTTTGTAATATGATCATGAAATGATCATATAAAGGTTAGTATTAAGATGGGTATGTCTTGGGTAAGGCTATAAACCCCTTTATTGTTAAGTTTATAAAGTGTTTATAATTTGTTATTATTCATGGTTAGGGAGTAAGAGGATGATGGAGATGATGCCCTTATTAATAACCATGGAAGCTAAGGTAAGTAACTGTGGCTATGATATGTTTAATATTGATGTGTTTATATCTTGTATGAAGAATTAAGGTGTTAAGGACCTAGGCGGGCTGTTTTAGAGCGAATAAAGTACATGGCAACTTAATTAGTTGAGTAAGTGTATGTTAGTTCTTGGTTATGGACTAACCAAGGTACGTGTTATATAGTTATGCATTTAATGTTCGTTAATGTTGTTATAGTTTATGTGTTAAAGCTTGTTAATGGTTATTGTGATATAGATGCTTATGATGTATGGAATGAACATGGGCTAATGGTATATGTTTATGATACGAATATGAATGATTGATATATTAATCATGTTTTAATTGGTTACTTACTAAGCGTTTCGCTTACGGTTTAGTGTTTAACCCCTTTTTGTAGGTCTATTTGTTGAAGGTAAAGCCTTGATGAGAGTGTAGAAGTGGAAGCTAGGATAATGGAAGTGTTGGACTATGCGTATGATGTTAGAATTAAATGCCGAGCTCAACTCAATGTTTGTCCTAAAATGAATTGTAAATGTCATGTTGAAATGTCTAAGTTCAGGTCTTTGTTGTGAAATGATGGTCAAGAATGTTATTTAAGTGTTTTGTATGAAATGGGTCAAAACAAGTATGTAAATAGGTAGAAATGTGGCGTTTGGCAATTAGCCGTTTGCACCCATGCGTAAGTATTGTGGGTCAAAACTCGTTTGGAACCTTTATAAAGTGTTATAAATATGTTTAAGTAAGTTTGTATTGAGTTTGGGTCTTGTATGTGGCGCGGAAAAAGGATTTTAGAAGAAAAGAATGTAAAAATGCAGAAAATAGGCAAACTAGGGTCGGCCTAAGGCCGAGGACCTTCGACCGCCGGCCATAGGAGTCTCTGAGGTCCCCAGCCGCCGGCCACCGGCCAAAGGTGGCCAGCCGCCGATTAAGGGCCTTAGAAAGGTCCCGAGTTTTGTTGTTTTTGTTTCTTTCATAAAAGATGAAGCGTAAAGAGTTAGAAGACGTTCTTTTTATCGTTAGAAAGGTAATTGAGTCTATTTTATGTTTATAATACTTTCAAGGACTGAAGGGTAATGTATTTTGGTCAGTTTATTTTAAAGGGACACAAGGTCTTTTCCGGGTCATGCGTATGAGTAAAAGTTTTAATTTGCGGTCAAATTTAGAGTCAGAAAGGGGCGTTTTAACTTGGTATCAGAGCTTTGGTCTAAGAGAAGTAGGTTTCTACTATAGGTTGCCTAAACTTAGACCACTCATAGATGTGTATGCTGTAAGTATAAGTAGTGAAGAATGCAAATGCCTTAGTATAAGGTAGATTAAGTTCTTACGGAAAATAGAATGATAATCTTTGGATATGGAATGATTATGAAATGTGATATATATTATTTTTCCATAGACTTAACAGAGTATGAATGCGACTAAGAATGTGAAACATTTATCGAAGAAGTGTTAAGTATAGAAGTATATGTTTATGTAATATAAAGTCTATGGTAGGTTATTTAAACAAGTAAGTGATGTAAGATGTGTATGATGATATGAATTAAAGAAATACTTGAGCTAAGACAAATGCATATGAATGCATTTTAATAAGTAATGACGAAAGTATGTAAATATGAGCTAGGTAATGGGAAGGTGTTTGAATTATCCGCTTAATGAAGAAGTATTTTATTGAGAGTAAGTGCTTATATGAATTACTAATAAAAAGTTGAGGTATGATAAGTCATGTAATGTAGAGGACATGATAAACTATAATGCAATAAAAGGACATTGTTAAGTACGAGATGTATATGAACGATGTTTAAGAAGAATTGCGCTAAAAATCTTAAATGATCCTAAATGTGTTAAATGAAGAATAAAAAATGAATAGAATCATGTTAAATGAATGATAAAGT